>JAUEJJ010000046.1:6722193-6732291 GCA_032164275.1 Synergus coniferae
AAATTAATATTTAACATCGAACATAACTGTCGCGATCTGTCGATGCGTCAATCAAGTATTAATTGAACTTACTTCCGCGTACTATCATGTCTCGATCAATGCCGAATACTTATTTTATGACTTTATTATTGCCATCAATTTCTATTTTCAAGGAATAGATCAAGTGTATTGAATCAATCAGATCCGCAATCTCACTTTTTTCCCCGTTTTTTTTTTTAATTTCAAGTATTCATTTGATGTGAAATGCACGATTGCAATACATTTTAGATATACAATATGCATGCTTATATGTAATATGTATCACTGTAAGTTGAGTAAAGATTTTATATTCTGTTTGAGAGTTTTATTTCGAATCAAGATTTGCACTCGAGATCAAGATTTTCAATTTCAAACTACTTTTAGATTTTATCAATCCAATTCATTTTTTAATTCACACTTTCCAACTCTAATGGAACAAAATAACCAAGTGTGACTCTTTGAAATCGGTTTAGGGTGAATTCACAATGAAGACGACCCTGCTGCAGCTGTCCCATCATTACCAAACCTCATCGCTAACTTTATTCTTATGACAGTTTAAAAAAAAATGCGAATCGAACTCTATTTCAAATCTGAACACACACGTACCCTTCTTCAAAAGCACTCACCAAAAAAATGTGACTTAAATTTATGAAGCACATCGAATTGCAAGTCAGATTTTTTTTATCTCTGTCATTGTTACAATACTAATCAATAATAATCTGTAGATTAGATGTCCCTCCTCCCTCTGATTTTCAAACAGTACCCCAGGTTATCTAAAAAATTCTTTTAATTCTCTCAGAAATTTGACCTGCAGGTATTTTTTAATACTTCTGACTGAAATTTTCATTGTAAACAAATCTCTTGCAATATTTTAAACCCCCTTAATAAATTTTAAATCCTTTGAAATATTTCCTTTTTCTAAATTCAAACCCTTAGAATTTGTCTTCTTCCTTTATTAACTGATTGGAGTAAAATATTCAAAACAAAGCTCTATTTTTTCATTAATTTTCTTAGAAAAATTTCCAGTCAAATCTCTGACAGACACAATCGAATAGGTAATAGGCTTAGACTCTAAAGAAAATAGAAAACAACCCCCTTGAATTAAATTGAAGCGCCAGCAGATGGCAGCACCAACTTGGCCCATCAAGATTGATTTAACCTTCCTAGATGACTATTTCTATCTAAATTTTTTTTCAGAAAAGCAAAAGCGTTTAGGGTAAAATAGAGTTGGGGCGAGATTAGGGGTAGAGAAAGAGAGAAGAGAGTATAAGGTGATGTGGTACAGGACTAGTGAAATCAATTTCCAGCCAATTTGGAAGCCTTTGAGATCAGTGAACTGGCCGTCACTTTAAAAGTGCGTAAATAAATAGATTCGTCCGAGCGTGGGTGCTTCATGAGGGGCGACTTGAGAGGGAGGTTCACTCTGGAACGAGACAATAAGCCCAAAGGGTCCTCAGCGAGGAACTCAAGGAGTTCGCTGTGCCGTGCTGCGACTGTCGTTCGATAATCTAATAAAGGGGTTGTGTCTTCGCCTCCACCTCTTTACTCCTCTAAGCCCCTCCAATTCTCTCTTTTCTTTTCTCCTCCCTCTTATCGTGGATGATTCAAAGGTAAATATTACCACAAAAGATTTCGTGGATGGCGGCAAATGGCCAATTTTTCTCGACGAGGTGCATCTCTAGTCGGGAATTTCATAATTTAGTTTCAAGCTGGAGAGAAAAAGCCACCCTTCGATAAATATGCTTTAGAATTGTTTGTTCTGAAGGATGAATTTAGACAATTTATGCAAGTAAATAATCAAATAAAAGCAACAATTAAATCTATCTTAAAAAGATTTTGACAAGTTAAATATGATATTCAAGTTAATGATCAGTGTAAAATAAAATTTTAGCGAAAGGAGACTATTTGCAAAAATGGTAGAGGGTTCCATATATAGGGGCCCCCCTCCCTTTTGCCCACTTCTGACCAGCGCTATATTGACCGCTGCACTGGCGCTCGTCCATTCCGCATTTTAAAGGGAAAATTTCCGTTTATTCGTCCCAACTTTTGCTCGCTTTTGGACGCTTTTACTCTTTTCCCTTTTTCTTCTCTTCCTTCTTCTTTCTCTCTACCCCCTCCGCCTTTGGATTATTCGACGAGTTCGTGTGGTTATACCAATTCAGACGGAAAATAACAGGACCTTTTGCTCCTGGCAGGTCCCTCTGACTCGAATGCACAGGAATCTCCAAGAAAATCATCCCCCTTCCACACCGCATTTACGAATCAACCCAAAAAGAGTGGTCTTCGAATTATTACAGCATCGAAGAATTCAAGTATAAATGCTTATCCTTTAATCCTTAATTCCATATCCATTTATAACTCATTTTTTCTATTAAACCATTATTATCACAAATCTCGGCAAATTTCTTCCGATTTATAAATAAACGAACATTTTTTGAGATATTTTTTATTTTGAAAAGAGATTCGGAAACTGGAAACGAAGTATTGTATATTCCGTCTCCAAAATCGAATGCAGGAAATAGGAAAAGGAAGAGAGGGTGGCAGGGGGTTAAACAAACGAGCCCTCTTCATCAGACAGTGAATTCCGAAGTTGTTTGCTCCTCTTGAAGAGACTTCGCGAGCGAAAAAGAAAAAAGTATGGGGAAAGCAAGCGACGACCAGGATTTCCGAACGTGACGTCCTTTCCGTTTTAGCCTGACTATACCCCTCCTCTCTGTCTCGCCTCTTGTTTATTCTAGTTACTTTATCACACGGCCAAAGAACGTGAAAACAACTATGCATTGCAAACTTCCGTTGATGCTTATTTCTTTAACTACATAGTATTTTTCCATTCACGATTCTCTTTAAGGAAAGGTCAATAAATTTATCAAAAGATAATTAAAAATGGAAGAATTAAAAAATTAACTGGCGCAGCGCTGTGCCAGTTGCTAATTTCCACCCGTACCAGTATTTATTTTCAGTACGAAACCAAACCTGGCAAACCAGTACTGAACAGCGTTATCACCCCAACACTCAGCCAGATCTGCGCCAGTATTGGGCTTCCAGTACTACGCCAATGCTGTTTAACTCTGGCCAGTACTGACACACTGAAAAAAAAATTTGTAACCATAATATCGATGCAATACCGTCTGTTAGTTAGATATTATATAGGTTTGGTACATGTGCAGGCCTGCTGCTTCTAAAGCTTTGAACATATACGGCCATTGATCAAGTAACATAAATGACAACATCACACAGTACTCCCCAGTGGTCACCCATCCAAGTACTAACCGCGTCCAACGCTGCTTAACATCAGTGATCCAACGAGAACTGTTGCTTTCAGCGTGGTATGACCGTTGTCTGCACACTCTGTCGAATTCGCTCAATAATTGCGTTGCAAAAGGGCCGGCGCACGCTCTTCTCGAAATAAGCGTTCGCCATGCGCAACCGCTGCCAGGGTAGAGCAAGAGGTGGAGGTGTTAATTATTATCCGGACTGTTAATTATTGTTCCTTAGGTCGTCCTTAACTTTCCTTGTTCGTGAAATCGCGAATTATGGTCACGGCATGAAACATCGAATCACGACCCGTTGGCGTGTTTCTCATTAGCCTAATCAACTGATTTACAGTGATGGCCTCATGGTCGCTATTAGTGTTTCGGTTGGATTAACATCGATATGCCACGTCGAGCAAAAGAAATTACTTTACCCGTGCTCACGCGCTTCTTTTGCAAAACACCCGCCGAGATCAAGATACATAGATTATTTCGTTATGAATCGCGAGCGAAACTCGATCATCAAGCTTCAAGTCGACTCGCTGCATACGTAATTTCATTATAGAGAACTCTCTCGAGCCAGATAAAGGAATTTCCGACTAGTGAAATTACTTAGGGGTTTCCAATCTTATACTTATAGTCACTATTATGATTGATTCAATTCACTTCACACATGGAGAAAAATGGATGTTTACACTTAACATCCAGATAGTTAAAAAATTGAATATCTATAACAATATTCATCCTAAATATCTAGATATTTAGATTGAATATCTAGATATACTTAGAGTGAATATCTTAGATGTTTGTTGCCTAGTTTACTATCAAAGATATTAAGATTTTTTTTACGAATCCATCTTTCTGGATTGAAAAATAGACGAGCTCACCGAATCCATTTCAGATCAGGTGAAAATTCGATTCGGTCAGCTTATTTGTGTAACTATATAAGAATCTGATGCAGGTTTTGCCAATAGTGCCAACGCTATTTCAAATGAGTAATTAATTACCAGATATTGCAGAATCTTTGGCAAATCTTTTCATGATTTTGCGTAACGTTATTTATACGTAAACTATCGGTCGGATTGAAATTCTTGGAAAAAAGGCGAAGACATGTTGAATACCGAGCCGTGTCCACCCACATAAGGAGAGAGCCGTCCCTGCGAGAGTGACGTACGTGTTTTTGCGGCACGTTTGCACCTGAATATATGGATAGAGGGTCTATGAGGAATACCGTATGGTAGCTGCGTATCTGAAGAGAAAGATGCAGGGATGGTGAGTTAGTGTTGCGTGCTTTCCGTAATGGGAGCTGCAAAAAGCTCTCCTCGATCGTATAACTCTTGCGAGCGAGGAGACGCGAGATATCGAAGATTATGGGAAATGATGGCATTCGGGGAAACAAGCTAGGGATGCTGAATTAAACTCGAACTTGCTTCGATTCACCATCATCCGTTTTACAAAAAACTCTCGAAGGATTGAGGAAAGTCTTAAGCAAATAAGCTCAATATTTCAAGTATGACTGTAGACGTCTGTGAAAACTAATTACAGCTCTCTGGTATTTATATTCCGAGAGGTCAATAGTCAATTCACCCAATCAAGAATTCAAAAACAAATTCGAGCGTACCAGGGGAAATTACTTTTCCTTTCTCAGCATATGGGAAAGACTGGGAATATAATTATCATATTACGAAGTAGAAATTATCGTCTGTCGACGTGGTATCCCTGATCTGACAACCTGCGTATTTATTTCAAGGCGATGGCCCTCACGCGATTCGAGTAATTATCTGGAACAGATGCACAGACCTCTATGGTACAGCAAAACTCATGCCACTCGTTTTATCCCTAGGGAAGGTTCGACGACTTCTGACATATGATCGTCTTGAAAAACTCTACCGTACTGGTTTTATATACTTTAGAGTTTAGATAGCATATACTCTCTGCAGTACGATTGTTGAGGAGAATTGTGGATTTAGCAGTAATAGATCGAAGAAGGAGGATTTAGAGAGCCTATTCGAAACCAGAAATGGAACGATGATAGTTCTGGGTTCTAGGGAGCCAGGACGTTGGTCAACGGTCACGAGAATAATATTTCAAGCGGTAGTTTGCGCACGAAGAGGTTATATGTCTGGTGCTCTCTCTCTCTCTCTTTCTTTCTTTCTTTCTTCCTCTCACCCGGACATCTCAATAATACAGGTACCGAAGCGCGAGTAGTACACCAAGTGGTGCCAAGGGCATGTAATATATGGCCCTTAAATCATCAGGAAGGAGTAGATGGTGGCTCTACAGTCTACCTAACCACCGTCGGTAACCGCCCCGCAAACATATCAATCAGTGCAGTATCCGCGCGCACTTAAAGATCCACCTATTCGAACACTCGTTAATCAAGCACGCTCGAAAGCCGGGTCTTGCATCCGAATGAACGCTCCTGAAGTGTGCTACAAGCTACAAGGGCTCGTAAGACCCTTAAGAGAAGAAGTCCTTTGGGAACCAATCGAACTTCAAATTGTCCATTTCGCAACGATATGAAGATTCTTCAAACATTGATCCACAACATGACGTGGAACAATTTCAAAATTCTACACCGAGTGTAGCATCGTCAAACAGGCGGACAACATCAAGCTTCAGATAAAGTGGAATAAGTCAACTTGTGATAAAATATGAAGCTGAAGAATCTACTTGTCGTCATAAATTATTTCCGTGCATGTAAAAGTGGGCCTAAAAACTACAAGTAAACTAGCATGACCATAATCTTGAGCAGCGATTAGCATATGACAGCTTGTCGAGACTTTATGGCAAGCCTAGTGTCTCTTTTTGCAGAAAATTCTTGCAAATTATGATACTACTTTCTCAGGATGACATTTTTTAAATCAATTTAAGATCGCTGGATACCTTATAGCTAAGAATTCAAACATCCATCAATCTCGGAGAACGTTAAGACCATGGCTAGTTCTTGTACCACCTCAACTATCAATCACCAACTTTTTTTGTGCAGAAAATGTATCGTTTATTCTAATAAGGTCAACCCATTTTCTCTGATCCTTTTAGTTAATATTCTCAGAAGTGAAGTGATTAATAGAGCGCATGAGAATTCTAATTCTGTGAATTTGAGTTGTTTTATACCTCTCTTGATTTAAAATGCCTTCTTCATACTTCCTTTTTCTTTCGGTGGAGGATATTCTAACTAGTATTCGTGATGGGCGTTCGAGTAGAGTGCAGAAGAAATTGACCCGGAAATTGATGGTTCAGAATCATTAAGAAAGCAACATATGTAAAATTGGCAAGGTATTAGAATTATCCGCGTCGGTTAATGAAGACGGACACGAAGACCGTCGAGTCTATCAAGTCGGTATTTGAAGCAAGGGATTTTTTCTGATCTCGATATGGCAGGTATGTATATATATGTATATATATATAATATATATATATACAGAAGCGTGTGTAAGCCGAAGAAAAGCAGCGAAAAAGAGCGAGTGTAAAAATGTAGCATGTAAAACGATGACGAGCGAACTGAAACGCACGCAATAGCCGGTGGTGGCCTCGGTGATTTACGTTGATGGCATTGCTCTCTTTATCCAAAGACGAATCTCAAGAAAACCTTGAATATTATTCTGCTCAGAAATTAAGTTCTTGTCCCCTCTCCTCATCTTGAGAGGAAATTTGATTTATCAAATTTAACTTCAAATTAGTCAAATTACAAGCAGCAGCAGTTGTCGATGCATGAATTGTGGTAATTACTGCGCTTTCTAATAATTACATAAGAGCAAAAATTATGGTAATTATAATAACAAGATTTATATCTCCGAAGTTCGTGTTCTTTTATGTGAGGCTGTTTGAACGCAGTACTTTATTTTCCAAGAATCTGCAAGTTAAAGAAACCTGACGTGAAAAACAAACATGCTCCGAGTTCTGATTAAAGGATGCAAAATTTCAGGATGGTTGACTTTTTGTAGGTCGAGTTTGAGGAATGATTCTAGAAAGGTATTGTGATAATGTGGGGTAGGAATATCGAGTATCGGTAATCAGTAGAGGTTGAATAGTAGCATTGTGACGAGGCCAGCCAATGAAGTCGTAACAATGAGTGCAATGATAATGCTCCCTGCGTCTCGTGAATGGGAGAGGAACTGGAAGAGAGAAAAAGAAAGGAAGAAGGCAGGCAAGACGAGTCAGCCCCAGGAGATCATTAGCTCACCTGGCCTTGGCTCCAGGCAAGAGTTAACTGCTCGACGAGCGTTACCACCCCTTATTGGTCCGCCCCTAATTATGCACGTGTCACGGCCTATTTTGTCACGCTACATTGCCCTCTTCGGCTTCTTGTTGATGCACTTTAACGAATGTATCAAATGTGCTTAAAATGTATCCAATTTTTAAATTAACAGATCCTAAAGTGATGCTCTTGGATTCTAGAGCCAGAGGAAGATTCTGTCTCAGATTCTGTGTTTATTTCCACGAGGATGTTGTTTATCAAGGTGGTTTATTCACCAGGTTGTGGCTATAATCTTGCAGATTCGAAGGGTGCAGAGTGTCGCAAAGATAGGCTTGTTTGATTTATGCGAAGGGCAGAGTTGCCGCGAATTATAGTTGTGATCCGTATGGGAGCGAGATGGAGGAAGATTAGAGCACGAGGGCGTGGGTGAGTGCAGGAGAGAGAACCACATATCTGAACAGAATATGGGGTACAGGTAGACACCAGGGCGCCTTGGAATCTGCTTAATCATGATTAATATCGCAGGTTCATACCTCTTGTCGGTAATTATCTACACGTGTTTTACCGACTCGGAATCACGTCGTATGAACCTGGTTCAAACTCGCGTTCGCGTATGGGAAACATGATCGGAGCCTCGTTTACTGCCTTCCATTTTTGCTTATATAGCTAGCTTCGCCCTCAACCTCGCGATTGGCTCTCAATTAATTGCATTCAGTACATCCACTTATTTTCATTTATCTGAATGGATGCTATCACGCGTGATTTTTATGTGTCCGCAAAAATGATATCGCAACTTGGGAAGCTTAAATATGTTTCCTGTGAAAAGTAAATTGTGAAAATTTGTCACGAGTCTTTTGCTTCAAAGACCTAATTCGCGATCTCGCGATGAAATTGCACACACGTTACGCATAGAAGTAATTGCTCGCTCAACTTGCTTTTTTCGCTTCCTTTCACTTGAAGTGACGCCCGCGGACATTTCCTTTTAATTCTTCCCAGCATGCGATTTTTCAAGAGTACACATATGGGAATACAAGAAAGATTCTAAGCTGCAGATGTGTTCATAAAGATTCGCACGATTACAAGAGAGTATAAACGTGACTCTGAAGTTTGTTATAGACTCTCGCTTGCTTATTGCATCTAATATAAATATCGAATTGGAATTGCAAAGGTTGCTATACGGATATTGCGGCTCGCAATGGAGAGAGAATATCGTTTCGTATGCAAACGACCTAGTTTGGAAAAATAGGATATTCTCCCCGTAGGATACAATTGGTTTTATTGATAAGCTTGCTCATTGTTGCACATATTGTGGATCGTAGTGCGCTCTGCTTATAAAGATAAGAAAAAAGACTTAACCTCTGGCTCGAACTTCAATTTCGATACGAACCGGTTTTCAGCAGCATCACTGTATCACTCGCTCTTTTTATAATTAGGGCTTTGGGTAAACCTACTGTGTCAGATTCTTTCTCGACTCTCAAAAGTTGTATGTACCCAAAATTTTGTGTACAAGGTTTATTACATCTATTATGTCTACTCACTCAAATTTTTGTGAAATAACTATGACTGCTTACCTGAAACATCACAAAAAACAAGAAAAATTAGTCCAAAGTCTTATTCTGAAAATATTAATAAAAATGACATTCTGTACGAAAGAAACTTGTAATGTCTATTATTATTTTTGGGTGGAACAATATTTCTAAACAAAAAAAAAATTGGGAAAAAATATTTCGTTCATTTGAACGTTTAAAACTTTTGGTACATAGAAATGGTAAAAATGGAAATAATGCATTGAAGAGAGCGAGAGGGTGGAGAGGAAGAAATAAAGCGTCGATGATTCGAGTGGGAGGCAAGAAACTTGGCATTACCATATAGCAGCGTGACTCCAAAGTCCGCACGCCTCATCTGAATAAATATCGTATTATAATTAAAGGAATCGTTCAACCCATAAATCAATGGGTTCGGTTTATATATCAGGGCTCTCTATATTCTCTATAATATGTGCCGTGCGATGGCTCGTCGGGGCCCGCGTTCGCCATGGGGGGTCCCTGCTATGCTAATGGCTCCCTCTCACGTGAGAGAGAAGGTACCACACGTTCGTCCGGCCCTGACCTGCCGCTAAGGACTTAAGAAGTCGCAGTGCCTCCTCCTCTGATCTTCGCCGACCGCGGGCGCTTATCAATTTGTTACGAATACTGTTTGTTAAATCAAATCAAAGAGAGAGGGCCGCTCCCTTCCAGGGGGAAGGGATTCTCGATAAATAATGCTGCTTAATATGTGCCTAAACCCCCCACCGTCGCCACCCGCGATTCGTCCGAAGCGAGAGTACACGCGTTTCTATACGTGCTTCATTGAACCATCGATCAGCACGGGTGGTAGTCTCGCGTGGCCTTTTCTGTCCGCGCTTGTAGCCGATGAAACGAAGAAAGCAGTCTGATCACATTTATATATATGAATCACTCGTATTCATCTTTTAAATCTTTAATCTGTAATCGGATAATTCCAATTGGAATCAAATCTGCTGCATTATTCAGCTTCGAAGATAAAGTTCTTAATATTTTTACATAAAAATTGGAGGACTTACCCGCTAAACTGTTCTAAAGATGATGTGCTTTTTAAAATTCACCGATT
>JAUEJJ010000046.1:6746105-6760593 GCA_032164275.1 Synergus coniferae
GTAATGATATGTAATCACCCAATCGATAAAGAAACCGCGTATACTTCCTTCTAATTTAAAATTCTAGGGACAGTTATAAAGTAGAGTCAATTCCAGAAAGTAGAATTGGTTTTTTGTCGAGATTTTCTCTGGATTCTGAAAAAGCATTGTACGATATTTACTGGCTTTCCTGGAAGGAAACAAAAGTCAGATCCGTTTTCTGTTGATTTTTAAATGATACTAAGTTATAATGCATCTCTGGTGGGACGATGCAATAATTCCTGGATGTTCTATGGTCTAGTGGTTCTAGACTATCTATATAGTCTAGAATTCTCGGCACTTGAGCAAGTAGGAAGCAAGGTACGCGACATAAAGGAAGACAATAAGCAGCAATATAAATGCAGGAGGTTTATACTTGGGTGCCGCAAAAGAGAGTCAGAGATCTTGGCTTTTACGATTCATTAATCCTGTCGCGAGTGACTTTCGCTTAATAAGTCGGTCGGTTGATCTCTGAATCCGTACACTGGTATACGTTAGCAAGATTTCCTCGAAGATTTCTTAGATGGTCAGGTGGTCTCGATGAGTCGACGAACTGACCAGTAGGGAAGCGAGAATTCCTAATGAATACGTAATTCTCTTCTCTTATCAAATGAATTTACAATTGGAAGTCAGCCTACAAATTTCAACGATTTAAGATATACTTTAAAGGTCCCGCGCTTCGTTTGATATAGTAAAAGTAGACAGTATAAAAACATAATAATTTAAAAATTTTTTTCTCTTTCAATGATCCTGAGATAAAGATCAGTCTTCTTTTTTGAATCTAGACTTTACGGAAGCTGTGAAGGTGAGTCACTTTGAATTGTGAGAGAGTATGGAAGATTAGATTTAATATATGCGCTCTAGCGAGAAAGAGAATGGTTGAGAGAGGAAGAGAGAGGAAGAGAGAGGAACAATAAATAAAAAAAGAAGGGGACAAAAGGAAGGAAAAAGAAGGAGAAGGATTACTCTGGAAGGTAAGTGATGGGAGAAGAAGAGAGCATGAAAGAGCAAGATAGCAATTGAAGAGTCGAGATGAGGTCTCGGTAGTAAAGTCAACGGTTACCGCCCAAGAAAAAAGTCAAATTTTGGTCGAAATAAAGAGATACGTACGCAAAGAAGCCAATGGTAGCAATTTCAGGTCTCTTACATACACAAATGTTATAATAAAAACTATTATCTTTCTCTACATATTTTATTATTTAATCCCGAACTAAAGAAACTGACTGAATACAAAGTAACATTTGCATATTCCTTATTTAATCATTAAGAAATTTTTTTCGAGTGACTCAGGAATGCTAATCTCGGAATGTAATGGTGCCTATTAAGCAAAATTCTTGTGTTTTGAACTAAGTATACTTATATGCGATCTTGCACATTTTCATCTCAGATTCCTACGGCCTGAAAACGAAATTAAAATAGCCAACGGATGCAAATTGCACTTGGCTCCTAATACCAGATATTCTCAGTAAACTGGAAATTAACTCGAAGAATTCTAAGTAGCAAACGAAATTTTTAGAATCGAACAAAGGAGGAAATAATTAAATAACAAAAATCATTGAAACGATCCTTGAAAGTTTCAATCGTAAATGTTAGAATAGAAACGGATTGATCTGAAGCCAATTACTGAATGTTACACGTCCTAGAGTCAAGAAAAAAATAGGCGTACGCGTGAGAGTCAGTTTAGAGTTGCAACTTACGACATAAGGCGAAACCAGAGTGGAATAAATTACGACTTTAAGAGAGCGACATTTGAATTGGCGGGATTCCTATATACATAACTTAGCAGGGCCGTATTCATAATAATTTACACCACGATTTCAAAATGGAAAACATCCTCAGTGAACATTTCCATAAATATTCAAATTCGGATAACTTTTCTCCCCCTTTTCTCTCCTCACGCTATTTTTCCCTCGATGACAAATCATTTTCGCCAGACAAATTTTCCCTGTCATAAACAACTACATTCAGAGTTGGAAACACAACAGAAGGGAATATTGTTCGGAAGATATGCGTGGGTGAATTTTCCTCTTCAACCCTTGTGTTCTGGATATTTTCGTTCAATCCCCTCGCCCTATTCTGCATAAACATCCAATACAATGCGACCTCAACTCAATTCCACGATATTCATTCGTCTACATATATTCCACCCTTTCTCTCCACTAGCCAAAGTGCAAATATTGATCGTTTCTTCAATGTTACTCATACTAAAGTTGAGAAATTCGAAGAAATTATATCAAAAAATATTCTACACTTGCAATTTAAAACGCGAGCTGTATAAATCAATCTTTCTTAATATGTAATAAAATATTTAATTACATTACCCTCCACTAATGGATTTCATTATCTCCTCTATAAACTCGTCTTAATTAGAATAAACCTCTTTTATTCCAATGTAATTAATCTATCATCTCTTGTATACCTAATAAAAAAACACTTCTTGCTAATTAATTACTGCACTAAAAACCACCGACTACGCAAATTATTCAAGTCATTTAAAGTAAACCATTCATCTCTTAAAACTGCTCTTCATTTTTACAATTTTAAGTGTAAAATCTACAATTCAATTCCCGCAGTCTCTACGTAAAGAAATAAAATAAAGAAATAAATTAAAATACATTTCCTATCCTTCTAATTAGATCACGCAATACATGTTTATACAAACGGACGGAAATTTAATGAATATCATAATTGTAACAATACCTACAAGTGTAATATTTCATTCAGGGTGACTTGCAAATTTTTTACATCACTCGAATCGATAGGATTCTCTATTCAGGTATTAAACTAAGGTTTATCTTATCTGGGAATTTCTAACGGAAGTGTGATTCGATTTGCGCTTTACGTCATTTTCCTGCTCGGAAATAATTCTCAAGGGAAGATGATTCGCCGGAAATGTACCGGATAAGGGTTCGTGGGTATGACTACGTCACATTATTAACAGCCTAATTAAAACTCATTAAACGACGGCAAATTTTGACTCGTCCGAGCAGACGAGATCTAATCCTGCCGCGCGTGAATCACCGTGTATAATGAGCTTTTGAACGCACGTAACTTCGTCAAAATAATGCCAAGATCCCTCTTTCTCACTAGAATTTAATTTCCGACACACGTACCTCAAAAAAAAAAAGATTTAATATCATAGCAATTTGTATCAGACAATTTAGAAGCTGTGTTGTGATAAACCCCGTATGAAACACTTCCTCATTAAAAATACAAATTGATATTATTATTGACTCCGAGATTGACTCTTATTTCCATCACTCGTGCGTGGATTTCACAGAGATTCGGCCAATGAAGCAAAGCATAAACTAGAAATGCAAGAATAAGCTCAACGAGGCGAAGCGCTTCGAGGAAATGCGTGACATCGTTTTAACCAAGCCTATTTGTTTAACCCGGAACTCGAGTCCCCATTGTACGAAATTATTTCACGTGTACACACGTCGCCGGATCAACGTGCTCAAAGAATTCGTCGCGTTATCCAGCCGAGACCAGCAGATAAGCAAAAAATCGTCGAAAGTGTGAGAAATACTCTCACAAAGTTGGGCAGAGCAGTTGACCATTTAACAAAAAAATTCCCCAATTACGGACTAGAAATTTCAAAAGGTGAAATTTTAATTCTGAATTTTTTTACAATGTTTTACAATTTCTAATTTACAAACTCACAAATCTCCTTGGGAGCGAATTTTACGTCTGTATAAATGATTTCTTTCACTTTGCAAATTATAATAAAAAATTAATTATGCTCAATTTATAGTATAGAGCATAATCGAGAGCGATGAGAAAAGTCCACAAAAGACACCGAAATAATTGTCATCCTGATTCCTATCTCTGCATTGTGTCACTCGAATTTGTGTTCTCATGAACCTTATTTTCATAAATTTGAAGAATTTCTTTAAAAATTCTTGCAAAAATTGCAGAAATTGAAGAATTACTTGGTAATTATTCAACTGCTTGAATTTCCAACTCACCTGATAGAGACGATAGATCAAGAAGCGCATTGTGGAGATTACACGATAAACGATTCATTACAAGTGAATTAAGTAGATCGTAATTTACAGTTTTCCTTTTTCTGCGCGAGGAATATAAATTAATCGCGCAGTAAACGTTATGCAGGCGAACACTTATTCTCTTTTGTGTTATTCGTGAAAAATTAATTGAGATCTCCCTGCGTCGTCGCGGCGTGCATAATGTGCGAACTTTGCATATACTGCAATAATAATATAACGTCTACCTCTCACGCACACGCACGCACTCATAGTCAAACGAGCAAAAGTGAGACAGACTGATAGATAAAAGTGAGACGGGCATTCCATACGAGGCATTACGCTATGCTTTATCAAAACCGCTCATCGTGGCACATCCGGATTCAAATTACGCTTCGTGCTTACGCTTATGTTTATTTATCCAGTTATTAAAATTACATTAAGCGGAGTCGCTCCCTAATTATGCCGGAAGGTCCGCAAACACGCATGTGCCAAACGAAGACTCCAGCCGCCCCACAATCAAACGCTTGTCCCATATTTAGCAAGATTTATCATTCTTCCAGTGAAACATTTACTTACATGAAAGTTTTAATAATGTAATGTAATGTAACGTAATTATATTATAATGTAATCTTGCACAAAAAAGTATATATGTTACATAAAAGGAAACTGATTAGATATTGCAAAATGTGAATGCAATGATTAATTCGAGTTTGAATATTCAGTAGTGAAACGCGAGGATCATTCATTAGATTTTGAAAAACTTGCATAATATCGGTAGCATAAGCATACTATACGAAAAAAATATAAAGTGTAGAGATTTTATAAAGAACAAATTAATTATAAGTCGAAAGCAAAGTAACGAACCGTAGGAAGATATTATGCTCGGAAATAAAAGTAAGTTATGAAATGAATTGAGTTAATGAGAGAGGTACTTTGTAGGTTTGACACTTGGTAAACACTTTGTGAAGAACTACGGTCAATTTCCTGCCTTACTTAGTGAAAAAAGACTCATCCGTCTAAAGGACGAAAAAACTATTACTTAATTATACGAAAAAAGTGTTCCAAATAAAAACTGTTCTATATAAAAAATATCAGCTCACATCATTCATCCCGAAGTAATTTCAAAGTAATATGGACCCTTGAAAGTGGCTCTTTGATGATGATCAAAGAGGCACTGATTTGAATTCTCAATCTCGACCGGAAATTTTGGGTATTCTGTGAATATTAATTACATTTTCAATATGCACACATAGTACCTGGTTTACGTAAGAAGCACGATGACGATGCTTAACGACCGCGAGGTCGTTCCAAATTTCGCGGTTATGAATCAGCTCGGGATTTGGACACAGGCCTTTCGCACGCACGCACACTTTCCGTGAACGCGCGTATGGATGCACGGCTTAGCGTAGAACTGGCCCGGTTCTATCTTAAGTAAAGATAATGCAGAGTACACAGAAATAGGCGTCGCTAATGCACATCATTCTTAGACTTCCTGCCTCATGTATTCAAATTAAAGCACACATAACGCCACACGATTGTAAATGGTAATGGTAAATGAAACCATGCACTTGTGCATCATCCGATGTATGAGATCTGTAATGTACATATGTACATATAGCGTCATCTCATGGAGTGGAATGACTGAGCACTTCGTCAGCGGCATCCAGCAGTTAAGAGACGCCAAATTGGCGTATGGGTAGTCGCTCGTCGATTGCAAGGAGAATGCCTGGGAAACGGAACAGGTCGTTGAATTCTACAAGAGTCCTGTCTCACCTTGTTACCTCATGCCGGCCACCATATACCTTATTACTCAACTTAAAACCATATCTTAATACTATTCTGTAATTACAACTACAATACTGTTCTGTTTAACAACACTTTTTAGCTCGCTTTTTAGTTCAAACTTTACCTAAAAGGAGTATTAAAGGAGCCTAAAGAGACTATATAAGTCGAGTTGTATATTAGTACAGATGAAAGGTATAGTGAATCCAATACATACTTTTTAACAATTTCAATAATTCACGCATATACCATTTCCTCGATGCAAAGATAGCGGTAGCATTTTTTGCAGAGCATATTCGCTTTCGCCAGGATTTTTTCCAAAATGAACATTAGCATTTTTTGTGTATGCAATTTTCCTTTTTGCATGAACACAACTTGGGACTTACAATGTACAAATGGTTTCAATAACCGTTGCGGTTCTAGTACGGGTGATTTCGAATGCATTCTGAAACACTCGATCGTAATTCCCTTCCAGGAATAAATAAAAAAGAGAAGAATCAAACGGACGGGATATCGCATTTACGGTTTCACGTGAACGAGTCAATGTATGTAGAAACTCACGTGGGTCAAGTCCCATTGTCTCTTCCGAAACTATTGAAAAACCCCCTCTGCAAATCGTTTACTACAAATTGGATATTGAAAACACACACAACTTGTCACAATTCTAAATATTTCAACAAACTCAGCTCTCAGGATTTGATTACTACCGGTTTTATTCTTACTTTGAGTGCAATTGTCCTCCTTTACAAGTTTATGCACCAACAGTTCTAAATGTGGATTGAATTCTATTTCCGATTGTCATGCAGGATTAAATAGTAAGATTTTGCATTCGAAATACTAAATCGGCAACCATGCAAGGATCTACTTTGTGTGTTTTGCGGTTCTCATAATGATGGCCGCAGAGGACATTTAAAGGTGATCAGGGGAAATTTGCATGCGAGCATATGGTATGCGGCCTTGCATTCTGCATGACGTGCGAAATGCAATTCGTGCTGTGACAGCGAACTAGCGCAGGATGCAGGAACCGCAATGACTGTCAAAACTAAAGGCCCAAGAGCCAGCTTTGCCATACAATATATGCGTACAACCGTACATATGTAATAATACCTCGTGGTCAAATCCAAATTAGGCGACCCTCATATTCTAAATTGCATCTGCGGGTGTATTTGCATGATTAGCACTCAAATGCCATCTGCCGTGTCTGCTGTTCCCAATTATCTAATTCCACGGACAATTATAATCAACATCTACAACTGCATTTTAAATACACTCATTCAATCTTTAAATCTAAGAAAAAATTGTGACATTTCCTTGAGAAGTTATCTTGTAATCAGGCCTTGAAACCCAGAAAACTTAAATTGACCTGGAGATTTTTTTATCAAAGTCAATGACATTTTGTCACTGCATTAATATACACTCATGTTTAACGAAGGAGGAAATGTGCGACGCATGTAGTGCACTTTATTGTGTACACGAAGAAGTAATTAGAGAAACAAAGGTGAAAATTATTGCGCTCGCGGCTGGAAAATGAACTCATTAGAGTCGGATGGGATTCATCCGCAAGGAAGTCGTTGCAGAAGGAAGCTAGAAAATCGTCATCCGATCAAGGATACCTAACTATATGTAACTTAAGAATCTCCAGATCGATTTTCTTTCCGAAGCAAATTTACAATCCTGCTGGAATCTGAGGACTGCCGTTTTCTCTGAATTGCAGATGTCCTCACATTCCTGATCAATGATCTAGGATCATCTCTGCTTCCTGATGTTATAAAGCAACCGTTGCACAAAAGACATTCTCAGCAAATTAGCCTAATAATTATAAAGTACTAATTATAAAGTAAAAAAAGAAAAATAAATTGCTCGCGATGAATAATGAAGATCGATTGATCAAGTAGAATATCATAAATTATCAGGATTCAGAAAACCCATTACCAATTGTTAACTGCGACAACAATTATATAAAACTCTAATCAGCTGCAAAAAAGAATAAAATGCAGATGATATGGAAACAGAAGCTCTAATCAAAAAGTCAAGGAAGTGATTTATCCTCACATTTTTCTAGAGATAAGATTGATGCACTTGAAAACTTTCCTGACAATACACCTAATGAAAAAGGTGACTTTAGTGAATCAACAACTACGTTTTTCTCTGAAATGAAATATTTTCTTGCAAGGTTGTTCATTAGAGCAATAAATACCCTGATATCTCATAGCCATTTAATAATGCTCATCACTGATTCCAGTGACGGATTTATTCTTAATGCAGGGGGTATGACAAAATACCACGCTTATCCACGGGGGGACCGGGGGGGTTGGGCTAAAATATACGTGGTTATACGTTTTTCTAAATTTACGAAAAATATTCTGAAATGAAACAAACTATACACTCGAGGTACACTCGAATTTTTTGTTCCACATGCTTTATTTTGAAGACCAATATAATCTATATTTTCAAAAAATATGTCCACGTGGACAAAGTATGGGGGGGGAGGTTTTGTCAAAATTCCACAGTTGTCCACGATGGGGAGGGGGTGTGTCAAAAAGTGATAAAAAAATGTCCACGTGGTTTATAGATGGCCCCAAGTTTACCAAATGGGATGGATATATTTTTTGTATAGTAGATGGTACATTGGCTTGTGCCTGCTTTTAAAAGCTTTGCACTTACAGCCATGATCGAGTAACGTAAATGATAACAGCACACGGTATTCGAAAAGTGGTCACCAACCCAAGTACTAACCGTGCCCAACGCTGCTTAACTTCAGTGGTCGGACGAGAACTGATGCTTTCAGCATGGCTTAGCCGTTGTCTCAGTAAAGTGTTAGAATACCGATAATGCTTTGTGGAATGTGTCTACTGGAAAATAAAATAGTAATGCATGACAATTCAAACACCTATTACACTAATCCAAAATGCACATAAAAAATGGATTGCGGTTATTGCTGTTATTATGCAACATACTCATTAGGATTCATCAGATACGAAGAGTAGGTTTGTTTTAAGGATTCATTTTAATTTTTGGTTAAACTTAGAAGTAGATTTTCCTAGGTACATAATGCTATAGAATCAGACTTAATGGATACGTACAATTTAATAATGAAGCGTCTGGGAATCTAACTGTAGAATGTAGATCCCAAATCGAGTTCTGTACGTAATAAGGAAAACAATCTTGTTCAGAAGCCGAATGCAATTCTCCTCATAATATCACATATATGTTTAAGAAGGTCATCCTCTACAAATCATACCACACGGCACACACTACTTCACAGAACTTAGAGGTCTTTAATACTCCCCTTCTTGGGCCAGTTTAAAGATTCGTTATCATCAAACAATCATCATTATAATAATCATATCTGCTATTCAAGCCAAGGTGCATCTCCAGTTCATTACGACTCTTTTCAATTCGTTTCACAAGGATCTGCGTAATGCATTATCTATTTATGAGCCTTTTTCCGGAAGGTACCGCAGAGAGCTTGTGTGTTCGTCTGCGTCTATGAGAAAATGTATAATAATAATCAGCCGAGGGTATTCTGAGTTTCTGTGACTCGCATGAGGTCTAGCCGAGGAGACGGCAATCTATCTTGACAGATTAGCATGCGTTTTCCAAATACGGTTGTCGGCTCACCTGTGCGCAAGAGCCAACAATGCAATGAATATGGTAATTTCCATCATTTATCCGGTTCGCAAGCTCGAGAACAGCACACGAGCTCACGCAAACGCTCATCCGTGATAGTACATACGTTGGGAGGTCCTTGAAATGAGATTCACCGCGAGACCATATGTCCGTAGCAGGTATGCTTACTTGTGTCTTGGTGAATGTGTGCCTGTGTATCATCGGGTACGAAGCGTGGCTACAAAGTGCATTAACGGTTTGGGTAAATGTGTTTAAGGTTTTTGCCACTGTTTCTGTATTAGTGTGTACTTGAGTCAGAGTTTGTGTGTAAGTGTAGTCTTTTCATGCACATGTTTGTAAAATGAGTGGTTTTGTGTGAGGGTCCACCGCAAACTGCCGGCAATGCGTGTCGGTACCGTGTACTCGCAACATTATCGTACTATGCGCCATTATAGGTTTTATTATGAGAAGTACATTTCCTTTCTGATGCCGCTTGGCAAGGTCGCCCGTGCATTTTTCCCATGGTGTGTTCACTGAGTGAGTCTCTGCTGCGTTAATAGGATCGTATGCGTATCGATACACAAGATCAAGAGGTGACGAGGACTACCTGCGACAATAAAGCAAAGGCACGTGTGTCATGATGCAGCCGAGGCGAAAGGAATATTATTAACCCTTGTGAGCAGCGCTGCACATGAATGGAACATCATTCTGCAGTTTGCAGGATGTTTATTTTATGTTCGTGCGTTCCAACTACTGAAAGGATTGCAAAGGATGAGAGTGCATGCACCAAAACATGAAACATGCATCTGCCTCTTTTCATGCACAGACTTTATGGTTTTATGGTTTTTCATGGTCAGATTTTGAATAAATTAGTATTCTATGAATATAAAATATAATATGTACACTTGGAAAGTGCGTGCACATTTCTAAGCATCTCTAAATGTGCACATTTCTAAAGAACTGCTGTGAAAAATGAAGCATATTCAATGAAAGTGAAGGGATTCGCATAATTTGCATAATTCTCATTTTCTCAAAGACACAGTTCAACCATTCTTTCTTCCATCTTGACTAACTCACATCCGGAGTTTTGCAAGGAGACTATCCCAAATAGAATTATAATTTCGTTGTAATCTTGATTTTCATCATTACTTGATATCAAATAAACTGTACTAATTATCTCTTGTAGATTTCGATTCTTCACAATACATTATAGACAGTTTTTGACCTCACTGATACAACTGATAATATCTTTTGAAGATAGGGGAGATATAACGTATTCAAATCAAACATTATACATTTGTTATCTCGAATTTTTAATTGTTCACCAGCGAGTGGTTTCTAAAATTGTGTCAAGCAAGTTCAATAACAAATTGAGTATTACAGATGTGACTTTCTTAAATCTCTCAATAAAATCATCACAACCCCGACCAAGTAGCCATCCATTCTTAATTCAAATTCGTCCCCAGGTGTCTCGTAAGTTTCATTCACGAAAGACCATTTCGGAAGATAGAGAGGCGATAAGGATCGTTGGACACTCGCAAGACACGTGGGTCTAGTCCTTCGATGAATACCTTAATAAAGAAGAAAGGAAGATAGAAAGAATGAAAGAAAGAATGAAAGCAGCAAGAACGAAAGAAATAAATAAAGAAAGAAAGAGTGAAAGAAAGAAAGAAAGGCCGGGAAAGTTGGTCGCGTGTCCCACACGTCGGTGATTTGTCGACCATGTGTGTACCTGTGATCCTATATCCACTACATGAAGGAAGGGTTAGCCTTTAGCAGGATGCCTACCTGGCGCAGTATCTCTTTCTAACGAAGAGGAGGAAACTGCGAATGAAAGAGAAAAAAGATCAGCGCCACGTGACCCCTAGCAGCCCTCCAATCCTTATTGGAATCCTCTTGGTCTTAGTCTAACCTGACCTAGCCAAGGTGAGATTTATCCGACGGCTCTACCTGCAACGAGCCACATAGATACCAACCTTCAAGAAATCTCCACATTCTACATTCCACCTCCCTATATCTACTCATCCACCCACTTGGAAGAACCTCACATGTATTTTTGTTTCTGTGCACGTGTAGCAGGTGAGTTTTCGCAAGGTGCCTTCTGGTTCCCTAGAATTCATCAAAGGTCCTTCTTTGCTTCCAAATCCTGAGAAACACTCAAGGGTTTGCTGGATTACGTCACTGATTCTATGCTATTATTTTAGACTCTAATTGGCATATGACTTGGGAAAAAATAATTTGGGACGTATTAATTACACCTGTAGTTAATATTTTCAATCTGCGGGTATATTTTAATTCGTGTCTGTTATTTTGTCTCACAAACCATTTTTTAGAAGACCGACAGTTTTTTATTAAAAACATCTTTAAATGGTTTTAAGGATGTAAATGAATCTAACAAATAAGTGTAATCGAAAATTAATGATTAAGGAGATTTGCGAGTTTCTCTTTCACTAAAATTTGAAGAGCCACGCGTCTGGAACGTCTCCCAACGTGTGTGAACCAGTGTAATGGGTGAGATTCAGAAAGCCCCGAAGCGTTCCGAACAGGTTATTCCAGGCCTTAATTCGAAAGCCGAAACTATAATCGGAAACGTCGACGGGTAAATAAGGAGGCGTTCGACCCATCATGACGTAAGACCGTAACAGGTTGCACTTCCGCTTTGACGAACCTTCAAAGTTACATCAACAATTCCGAATCTGACCACTTTGAAAGACTATTTTTGTTGCAAAGATACATAAGATGACGACAATGTCATCAATTCTAAGAATTTTACCATAATTTGAAAATACTGCTATTGCAAAACTGCATTACAAGTACGTTTTTGTCCACTAATGATCAAATGATTACAAGAATAGTGAATACACTATCTCCATCTCAGGATAATGCTTAATTCCATATATTCCGTTAGGAAACAGTCAAGCGAATTGTCTCTTCAAGCAATCGTGCATTTTTCTTGGTATAAAATTCCAGATGAATAATTCCAATCCATTAATAGGCTACCAAGGTTCTGCAATCCAAGAGAATTTGCATCTTGCCAATTACTCCTACTTGAGAAATATATTTCCTTTTGCCTTCGGGAATTATTGACATTATTGACTTACAAATTGTAAGTCGAGATCTATTTTCGTCAAAAGTGGAATTTCCTTCAAGAATATAAACGTTCCAATTTCTACGACAGATGAAATAAGGCTATGGATCATTTATTCAGAGGTTCAAAGTCATTATTTCGGAACTGAAATGTCGATATTATTATATCGCTTCCGGTCGCCTCTTTATACACCGGCCTTTATCTTTAGTCGAGCGAGCCAAGCCTTGGTTTTTCGAGTGACGTGTGTATGTCACGATTACGGACCGATAAAGGAATCACCTTTCCCGTGAAGCAAAAACCGAGCTGCTGAATAAACGTAAGAAGCGAGGAAATTTATCTTTCCTTATTATTACGTTAAATTTATTTCCTATTGTATTAAATTTACACCTTTTTAACGATACTAATTAAGGAACCGATTGCCACAAATATACATTTTTCTTTGTCATTAAGTGCCATTGAGTTCGTGCACAAAACATTTGTTTTTAGATTTCAAAGCTGCGATCCTGTAATATCAACTGCAGTATCATAAAGCAGACCAGGAAACATGGATAGAGTGGGAGTCGCATTTCGCGGAAGAACTGCCTTGATCGCTTTTTTTTGGTTCGAAATTCAAAGATCACTGATCACGAACCGAGTGGCAACATCGTCGTTGGTATACTTTCACGAATTGAAACGCTATCTAATTTTCCGCACGCGAGTCGTCCGACGGCTCTCGAACTACCTTCTATCTTCCCTCTCTATCGTTTCTTGTCAAGGTGTTTAACGATTGATTTATTATTTAATCCTGCGGTATTTTGTTGCATGAAAGATCGAAATCGAAGTGTTACGTCGGAGACAGCAATGGCAGAAAATCATTTCTTACTGCACCCTTGTACTATTTTCTAAATTTAATCGAGATCTTTGTATAAAATAGAGAAAAATCTAAAAAGTGCATTATTATTATACTTCAGTGACGAATGCCATTAAATAAATTATTTTTCAGTGGAATAACTCAAGGCAAGTGAGTAATCAAAATCACCATAGATAGAAAATTTTATACAAATATGTATTATACGCATTTTAAACCTTTATCGAATATCAGATTGCTTATCATCGAGGGTAAATTAAAAATCGACGCCATCTGTCTCACCTAGTTAGCATGTTACTCTAATCGCAATATTCATAAACAATTTATCTGACGTTATCGCGATAATAAGAGAGCACTTTGAAACGGAATTGATTTAACTCTACAGGTAAAGTATTATTATGGAGGAATAATACTTATTAGCTAACCAATTTATAGGCTTAAATATAAATATAGACACATGTGATCTGCGAGCTGCCTATATCGTCTCACAATTAAACTATATCAATTAATATTATAAATCCGTATCAATATCAATTTATGCTATCGGCATATATAAATAAAATTAAATATATAACTAAAATTGTAAAAGACAAAAAGACAAGTATTAAGGAAACTAGAGAGATAAAAAATCATATACCTTGAATCAATTGTATGAATCATGAAAAATCAATATACATAAGTCACGTAGAACCTTTAGAATAATTTCCATTGCTGCATTTGCTTTCCATATCGATATCGAAACTCTATAGTGATAATATTGCTTATCAGATAGAACAATCAAGCATGATACATTTAAATGTATGTTTTAATTTTTATCAAATGATATACATTGTTGCTAATCTAATTTAATATCTTTTTTTGTAAACAGTTTATTTTTACTTTGATTTTATTTCGATAAATGATAAATATCAGCCAACTTTGGGATTCCCGAAATCTCAGAGACATATATGACAAAGTTTCAGACAGATTGATTAAGTAATTTGGAAGATAGTGTGAGAAATATTAGTTGAGAGATAGAAAAAGAAGATGAATATAAAATCTCTTGAATTAATTACTTAACTGATGAATGAATTAATTAGATGCATTATAAAATTTCGAGCCTCGTTTAAATAAATTTTTTGCTAGTCGGCTTAGATCAAAGTGTATAATTGACTAACA
>JAUEJJ010000046.1:6778828-6789690 GCA_032164275.1 Synergus coniferae
ATACAGGGATTTTGAGCATTCCTAAAATCTAGTGAAGTAAATTAAGTGTTGAAATGACTTGCGTAAAAAAATTGGCCAGGTACAGCTGATTGGATAGGTGTGAACTGTGAGCGTGTGTATTGAGAATCGTGCACGCACGCATGATCGATCGTGCATCAATCACCAATAAGTTCTGCATATGCATTCGAGAATGATAGTTACAACCCCCTTTCTTCTTCACCTCACCTTGTCCGTTGACGCCTTGCATGCGTAATATCAATTTATTCAAACTCTGCGCTTCGATGGTCAATTGTTCATTCACATTCGAGAGTTGCGAGGAAATTTAGGCGGATTTGCATTCACAACACAGTGCCACCAGTTTCAACGACGACCGAAATAAAAAAAATCCTGGAGTCCTTATTATTGCTGAAGTACCCTATCGAAATCATCGACCTCACTTTTATAAACAATGCTCAGAAATATATTATCTAAAATTCATGCAAATATATCTGAGTCTTTATTAACCAGGTTTTGGACAATGGCTCATAAACAGTATCGAATGTCTGTTGACCTAATTGCACTTTCGAGTAACGGACGCCGAGGTTAGCCGCCTAACTTGGACTAAGGTTAGCCAAATTACAGCTTCCATGTCAGGTGGAGTGATTGATGCCCCAGCCAAAAACCGCACTCTTGACGTTTTCCAGGAAATTAAACAGCAAAACGTCAGACCCTCTGGAGTCGAGCTAGGTCCAAAAGCCAGTGGTTACTTCGGATCAGCCTTATTTAATAGACATGCATAAACAGGCGTTAATAACTCGTTCCACCAATTACCATTGAAAACTACTCGTATGGTTTTACGAGCTACTTTCACATTTACTTTTAGTATAATGCTAATCTTCTAAATACAAAACTCTGGGCTATAGAAGAGCCACGAAGATTGAAGAGGGTGCTTCCGTAAAATTATAGCAAACTCATAATTAGAGTCTACCCTGTAAAAAGAAGAGCATTGAAGTGGATTATATGGCATTGAAAAAATTGTACAGTTTAATGCCTATAAATCCAAACAAATTCCGTTTTTGTCCAGAATTAAATTTAACGGCATTCAAATGCATTGATAGTATTCGATATATCTGGTCGGGAAAAGCATTAAATGATATTTGACAGTTTTTGCGAGTGAGCAAAACATCATTTAGCAATGATGTAAGAATGACGATGATAATAAAGGTAAAGTGGAGCAACTGGATTTTATGAAGATTCCAGAGAGGCCTCCCTTGGTGGAGAATATGCACCAAGTAGGTTCCAGGTCCGGGGCCAGGAGTCGTGATGCAATAAAATAGCGCCACCCACCGGGCCGTTCTTATCTCCCGAGCATCTTGGCAATGCCTCACTTTGCTCTGATCTTGGCTGCACGTCCGGGGGCCCACAGAGGGCAAGGGTGCATAATGAACTCGTTAATTAACTATCAGGAAGCTGCATCGAATCTGATAACGGTAGCCACACGACGCGCCTTTCTCTGTCCTCGTAGAGACGATGCTGTGCAAAATGACCTCTCGGTTTACATCAACCTTACAGGTGTAACAGCACCACCAAAAATTCCAATTCCAGATACCCATTTTTAACATTTTTACATAAAAAGCAGTCTTTTTTCTACTGTAAGTCTTTTATCTTTCTCTTTGTACTTTTCACTTTTATATATTCAAACAATACCTTCTCACTTGACGAGAATATATAAAAAATGTCTTGTTCTAAATGTTCTAAATGTGAATTTCAAATTTCAATTTCTAAACATGAATTTCAATGTGAGAAATTCAAAGGAGTATAACAGCAGCAGCTAATTAATGTTCCCAATGATACACGAAACACCGAGTGATCAAAAACGGTGAAATCAAGCTTCGTGACTATGATGGACGTGCTCGATAGCCCCGAAGGAGCTGATTGGGCAATTACGGACATCCAAACAATAATTCAGCGACGTCCTTATACCAGGTAGCAGGATTGAAATAGCTGTGAATTACCAACTTGACTCTTAATTTTTATTCTCGAAATTTTCGCTTTAGGGGTAGTAGGTGCCCCAAGGGTTAATTTCGATTCGCAATATGGAATCACAGGGAGACCAAGCGCCTAATAAATCAGCAGAGGCACATTTAAAAGTGCATTAGAACATTCTGATTGATATGCATTTAATAATAGAGATCAAACGCCAGAAGGTGCTCGTCTAGGAAGTTTATGGCCGGTCGCCAAAATTCTGGACCCCAGTTTTTGATCAAGGGTGGACCCGACCTGGTTGCGGGTGGCTCTCAACTCTTGAAGAACTTACAACTTAATAATATGTTTTTATTCTAAAGGGCTCCCGATCCTTGTACACTTGATCCTGGGACGCCTAAGGCCCTTGGACGCCCTTTTCACTCCTTCGGTTCTTCCTCTTTGTTACGGTAGTCCATATTATGGACCACCTCATGATGGGGTATAATATTTTTTTCCAGTGTTGGTAATTAAACGAAAATCATATATGAATTAAACTGACTTCAGAAATTAAAGTTTGAATGATAAGGGAACCACGTACATTAATATTTTTCTTGACAACGGACATGCCACGCTGAAAGCACCAGTTCTAGTTCGATCATTGGAGTTAAGCAGCGTTGGGCGCGGTTTAGTACTTGGATGGATGGTCGCTGGGGAATACTGTGTGCTGTTGCCATTCCTTCACCTTACTTTACTGTACTGTATGATCATGGCTGTATGTGCAGAGTTGATTAGATGCAGACACAAGCCAATGTACCAAACATATACACCCAGAAAAAAGTTTTTATTAAATTAACAAAACCATTTTTTTGACTAAGTTTCTTTAAATCAACATATAAATATTCCTATATTAAAAGAAAATTCATTTGATTTTAATAAATGACGTCATGTAGACTCTTTCATTTAAAGAAATTATTTAAAACAAAATTCTGTTGATTCAAAAAAGTTACAACTTAGATGAAAGAAATTATTTCTTTAGAGTCAGTAATTTGAAGTAAAGAAATAATTTTTTTGAAATTATTTCCTTGGCTTATGTGATACTTTACTGGGACTTTTACAAAATATTCGTTTAAATTATCGAAATATTTTTTTAAATCAAATAAAAAAATTTAACAAAAAAATGTCTTTAAATTAAACAAATGTTTCTTTGACCGTATATCAATACTAGAATTTCTTTAATTTAAAGAAAATTTCTTTGATTTAACAGAACTTTTTTTTGAGTGTAATATCTAACTAACTAATGATGACTGCATCAAATGGATGGATAATACGTCTTTTATATGTTGGATATACATTATTTTTTTTGCCAATTTCTGGTTAGGATTGATGATGTCGGTTGATATTAACCCAAATCCTTTATTCCTCAAGGCGCTTAAGATCCCAAGCTTTTAAAATGGGAAACCTTGTGTCCTAATTGCCGTGATTCCATTTGCATGATTATGCAAATAGCGGCAATTACGTAATTTTATTCATTCTCAGTACCTTTCTCATATTTTACTATATTGTTCATTCTGCCGCTTCCTGAATTCAAATCATAATTATACAAATTAGGGAGCGGTATATTACTCTAATGGCTATTTAGTATTTATCGAATCAATCTGCTACTTCGAGAGAAAGAGCTATATATCGAAATGCAAAAAAACGCGCGTTTCTTAAAGCGCGGTTTCATTAAATAAATCATTATTAAAACTCCTCTGTTCCTAATTTTATTCCATTAAGGAAACATTCAATTTTTATTCTCTGAGATCGAAAAGATCAAAACAGTTCATGGAGAATGAAAATTTTCTTCTCAAAAGTACCTCGTAAATTAAAGTCGTCTAGAGAGATGGAATATAAGAAAAGAGAAGAACTTGAACGATCCGTTAATGGGTTTGAGGGTGTTGATGCCACGTTATCTCGATGTAAACGGAGCGATTTTATCCGTTTACCTGGTGCTCTCTTCGCAGAGACGATAGCAGTCCATGTATGACTCAGACCACCAATCCACGTCGATACTCGCGTTCGCGAGATTTTAGATTGCGTTTCCTATAATGCCACCTTATAAAAGCTATAGCTGTTAAAGGGATTCTACCTTTAAGATCCTTTATAGAATTCTAGATAGATTTAAACGATCCGGAAAAAACGCCTCTTCTTCGCAAAATAAAATCATTTTTTCAAATTGAGATTTTATTTGAATTGGAGAATTTATTTGAATTTGAGAGTTGATTTGAATTTATATATTCTGGAAAAATGATTCTATCAAATGAAAATTATTTACCCTTGTCTTTAAATATTTGTTTTTTTTTTTATGAGAGGGTAAAGGTAGGCCTCAAAGGATTTCGAGGATGTTAATATAAATCACGTTTTATTATGTAACTGTCTCAAAGCAACAATTTGCATTTTCAAAAGTTGACGCCCATCAGATAAGGTCGCACTCTAAACCTTTCTTGCGGGAGCATAATATACTTATACATATAGGTAGTCATATACATATGAAGGTCCATCCTCTCATTCTGTCCCTTTTTAGCCTTTAGCTCATGAGGATCTAACCGAGCTGCCAAATGGTTCCAGTGGTAATTTCGGCGTATACTGATGAATTTATGAATGGCGGGATATTTGAATGTTGCCAGAAGGGACGGCCTACGTCTAGCCCTGGCTCGCTAATATTTAAGACGAGAGATTTAAAACTAGATGTTGGCCTCGCTCAACGCGGTAGGATGTAAATCATCCAAACTCTAGCGTAACCCCTATAATCACTCGGAAATGGTTATGCATCTCTCTAGATGGGGGTCGACTAGAAATTTCGAAGCGGATTTTAAGAACGGATCCCGAATCGAGGACCCGGTCATGTACGATTATTTAGGGATCGAGATGCTCCTAAATCTCGTTGCAACTATTAACCTGCCATTTTTTTCTCGTCTATGTTTCCAAAAGGTCTAATCTAACATTTAAAAAGAGACTGCAATAGAGAAGTTAGAACTTGAAAGCAATAATTATCATGAGAGGATCTCACATTATTTTAATTAGACGTGGAAAGAAGTATCTCCCGAAAAAGTAAGTTGAATGCTAGAATTTGATCTCGAGGTTTTAATGTTTATATTTTAAAGGACATTTATTAGTGTTGGAAAATTTAAGATGTTTGATATCTTTGTCAGGATTCCTTTGAAGGATTGAACTGTTTCAAACTCGTTCTTTTTCTATCTTTCTCTTTCCTTTTTCTCATTCTATCAGTTTCTTCCGTTGTATATACATTCATCTCCTTCCTGTCGACATTTTGCGTAACCATAACGAAACGTCGAGCCCTTCAGGCGGAAGTGCGAACAAGTACACAAGTGGTGCGTTCGAAGCGGAATATATAATTTGCACCTAATAAAGTAATGAGTACCCACGCTACTTTAATGACGAGATCGGGCAATCTGCGATTCCATTTTCGGCTCAAGAACTAGGGAACTTTACATGAACGCCCCGTTATGAATGCAAATTTCATCAGATGAAAATCTAAGGATGATGATTTAAAAATCTGAAACTCATAAACTTGGAGAGAGAATTAAATTTGAAAAGGTTATTTTCAAAACCATCAGCCAAACCTTTATGTCTAATCATTTTTTAAGATAATTAACATTTATACAAAAAGCATCGATAGATTGTAGGATACCGTAGAAAATGAATAAATTCGATGATGGACTTCGAGAATGGTTCACACCTTTTATTGTAAGCATGCCTCGTGATCGTGCCGTCGTAAAATTATTATTGGATGTATTTCGAACATGCAATTTTATACAATACGTGACCAAATGCTAATTTATCCAGTGAAATTTTGTGGGAAAGAGTACTGAACATATAAGTCGGAAATGGGTATCTTTTTATACTTCAGACAGTATATTTTTCAAATAGAAAGACACTCTGGGAGCTGACCATCTTCCTGAGTGAAAATAGTCAGGAAAATGGCAAATTAGGCGATTTTTAGACGAGACACATGCGACAGGATAAAAAACATTCCCTTCGTGAATAATGTGGATAAATAGTGTGTAACGAATCTGGGCTTATCATCAATCGAGAGGATGATCTCTATATGATGCGTCCATCGACTCCGACAATTCTGAGGACGAAAGAACAACAATTCGCCCTAAGTCGAGCTGAGCTGAGCTGCTGGTGATTCAGGTTCCTACGATGATCCTGCTTATTAAGTGGAGGCGAGTGCGGACTGCGGATGGATAGACGGGACCGGTATTATGGTCCCGTGTGCGGGAGAAGATGGAGATAGGTGGGTATATACTCATATACTCTTCATGGCCGCCGATCCACAAACCGCTATTATTTATATTAAGTTTAATGCAACTACGTGACTGAATCCTCAGCCTGCCTTGCAAGCCCGAGACCCGTATCATTAGTATACACCTATTATTGCATTACTTCGTGGTCCAGCCGCGTAGCCAGCTTGCAACCAAGTATATAGTTGATACTATATAGATACCTACCAACTTCTCAAATATGTATGTGTATAAGTATTTTTTTTGTTTAAGTGTTATTGTGCATAGGTATTTGTACACCCTCTCGAAGATGACCTTCCGTTGAGGGGTGGAAGAGGCCACTGACGTCAAGAATATCCTACAAACTGCACTCCTCTTGCACATGTCTTTTCTCTCCTTTTTCAAGCATAAAATTACCTATCCTCTCTCTCAAATTACCAGTCTTTGGTTCACATAGTCTCTGCGGCGATCTGTGTGACATTTTTTCTTCTTATTTTTCATCATTATGAGATTATGTTGATTTCTATTTTAAGACCTCTTTTATTTAATGTAGTTATATATTTAAATAATTAAGAGTGTTAAGAAGATAATGAAAAATATTCTGGTGATAAGAGAATATCAGAGAATATATAAAAAATAGTCTCCCACGCCAATTTATTTCTAAGCCTTTGAACCACTGGTTGTTTGTAAGTATACCCTAAAAATGATTTGTACACAGTGCGACTGAAACGACTCTTAAAGTATAGGCCTGACATGATTTGTATAGTTGCGTACGTTAGAGCGTTTCGCACCTGAATCATTTTGAAAACACTCTCATCGAGCCCCTTCCCCTCCACGAAAATAAGAAAAAAAGCAAATTATTCCCGAAAGCTTCCTCTGCTCTTCGTTTTCTCGCATCCTCCCTTCCCAGGTTGCCCCGAAGGGTCATCGCGTAATTGGCGGCGATATAAAACACGATAATTATGCCGAAATGCGCGCAGTTTCGCCTAATTGTCGGCATCCCTCTCTTTACGAAATTTGTTTGAAGAAACCATTTTTCACCTCGTAATAGTAGTGATTCGATTGCGACCAGTTATTATCGCCCCATAGACTGACCCTAAGTTCTTTTATTTTTATTCTCTAGTCATTAACTTTTGCGATTCCGACAAATTTGCTAAACAGACCTGCAAAGGTCTCTATGTCCGCAGTTCCATCAATCATTCTTCCGAGATGATGATCTTGTGACTTCGGAAGGTCATACCTTCCAGCTATGCATCTTTCATTAAATTAGATTCATTATTATTTTTTTATGCTGAATATTGAGTTAAAACTTTGATGAAAAACATGATTTGATTAGAATTCAAGTAGAAAGAATTTCAATACGATAGAAAAAAAAGTAGAAGAAACAGCCGTAGATACCAATAACAAGAAGTTAAATTGATAAACTCTAGTACGACAGCCCCCATCCGAGTATAACCGAAGCATGCGCTGCTTAACTTCGGTGATCGAACGAGAAGTCTTAAACAATTCCATATGTCTAAGCGACATGTGAAACATGTTATGTAGAAGAATACATAGATTAATTATAATTTATTAAATATTTTAAAATAATAAAAAGCTGTGAAGTTGTATCAACTTTTGTGCTCATTCAATGAGCGCTTTGCTTCCTCATAGAGGAAGCATTAAGTAATTAATAAAATATATTAATCTGATATTAATATATATTAATATTAATATATATTCCTTAATCTTGAAGATTTGAGAAGTTATAGTCGAAAAATCAATTTTACAAAAATTATAAAAATAAAAATTCTAAAAAAAACCTTTTTTTAGAACCTGGATTTTGTCATCACTACAAAGCTTCCTCTATGAGGAAGCAAAATGTAATATACATCAAATGACAACTTTCTTTGTGTATTTTTTGTTCTTGAGTGCAGTGTACAACGTAACTCGCGTTGTTTCACTTTCTCAGACTTTAAAGTCAATGACGGCCTATCATACATAAATCTCAACTCTTGACCAGTTTTGCAGCTCATTTTTTCCGTTTCATTTATTTACTTTTTTACTAACGAAGCAAATCTGTCATCAATCAAAGATCGCATGCCGCGTTCACAAATCGAACGACAAGAAGTCTCCAATCTTTTTCCAGCGTTCTCGATCGGAACCAAGTCCGAGCGCGCGTTTATATCACGATAAATAAGTGAAATAAAAGGGAAACGATATTGCCGTTGACATGGAACGCGCCACAACCCGCCGTCCAGAGATAAGCATCGCATATATAAAACGATTGGTGTGCTTTCTCGTATTTCTGCCCTTGTTCATATTTTACAAAAATCCACGCTTTATTCTGAAAAACTGCCTTTGTTTTCGACACTTTTCAGATTTTTACGGAGAGAAATGGATATTCATGTATCCGTATTATCTTATGCGAGATTTTAGAGACATTTCGTGACACCACTTTTTAGAGAGAAGTTTCAAGAGATTTTTCAAGGCATTTTTAGAGATTTTCACGAATTTGACTATGGGGTTTCAAGAGATTAATGACTTTTTCAACGTTTTGTGAGGGATTGTAAAGTTTGCATTGATTTAAAATGATTTCGTTCATTTCCCAAAATTGCATTGCAATGTTGTATATATATTATATATGCTGTACAAATAATTCTGAGCTTGTACAAATAATCCTGAACTTGAAATGTGAGATCAAAGGAAGAAGAAAATGAAAGAGAATGAATACACTGATTAGCGAGAAGTAAATACATGGATTTTTTATAACCAATCCAGTTTGCACGTGACGAGTTCCCTGTATCGGCGGTGTATTCGGAATGAGTGAGAGGTGAGAAATGAAGTTTAATTATGGGAAACTCAGTATCTTATAACAAGCGTAAATCAGAGACAATCTCTAACTGCAAAGTCGTAGTCGGCGGGAAAAAAAAAATTATACATGCGCGGCAATACCAAAGGCAACCTTCGTGCATTTTATACTTATAATATAACGGTCCGGTCACGAACCAGAAAGTTTCTCACGGACTAAAGATAAAATATCCGGTCTCCTAAAATTTTAATTAGAATCCATACCTCAGCTTCGAATATAACTCACTAAATTAATCATCGCAGCTGCAGTCAACTGAAAAAGTTGATTGAAAATCCAGAGCTTCTTGATGCAAGGAAAGCCTTGCATATTTTAAACGTTGCAAATTGTAATGTAAATAACGCAGGATTTTTTAAAATAACAGGAAAACAACGTAGTTTGATGTATTCTCTCGGAATACGCATTTTGGAACGTTCCTGGAAACGTTACAAAAATTTTTTAGAACGTTTTTAATAATCTATATGATATCTTTGCATGAACCTCATCATTCCGCTTAAAAGTAAAGCAAAAAATCCCACCAAGTTTATTTAAATCAAAAAGAATCCGTATTTCAAGCTACATTAATTCCACTTTTCTTTTATTTTATAAAAAATGTCATCATTTCTCTCACACGGAAAATGGTAACAAAATGATGAATTATGCGATAAGTCACGCCTGCAAATCTAATCTGGACGAGATTCAGGTGGTCGAATATTATTTTCGCAGAATCGAGCCTGCCGAGCAGACAAAGGAATTCGATTGGTCCTGTTTGGTCGACGTCGATTAATAACCGCGGAAAAGCATCGCGCAGAAGTCCTAAGGATTTTCCAGTCACGTACGGACGGGCTGGAGTTAATTTACGAAATAAATAATATCTTCTTCTTGCGCTGCTTCACTGCGAGTCTTGGTGTGCAGAGGGTGTTAGGGAGGGGGAGGGGGTCAGGGGAGTTAAGAAAAGAGTGAGAAAAATATGGACGGAAACGCGGGTGTTGGTTAGGGGGAGAGACTGGAGGGCGAGACTCATAAAGCTGCCTACGTGTCAGGAGTAATGAGAGCCGGTGATTTTTCTTCCCTCGCATCAGTTCACGAATGTTAAGAGAAAATGAATATAACCAGTAGAAGAGTCTGCGCAGATATCTAATTTTAATATAAATTAACACATCATTAATTATACTTTATCACATTGATATTTTTCTTTCCGTTTAAAGATAAAAGAATAAAATTGATCATATTCACAAACGCGCGTAATAAAGCTAAGAAAGTTAGACGTTGAACACATTAAATATTAAAAAAACCAAAAAAAAGTAAACATTAAAAATATTGTTTATTAAATAATATAAATGAAAAAGAAAAATATCGTTTGTGTATGTTTCTATTGTCTGCTACTGATATTGGGGAACTCCGGCGATTCCTCGGTTTTCCTGGAATTTACCAAGAAATGAGCAGACCTTGGAGCGAAACTGAATGAGTGAGCGCATTGAACTTGATACAAAAAAAGTCATTGTGCAAAATCTCGAAAAAAGAAAAAAAGAACAATACTCTAGCGACACTAGCGAGGAGCTGGGGCGAAAAAAGCTTGATGAAATAGAGGCAGCAACGTGTGGCTTTATGTCCTATAATGCGAGACGGCGTTGACCACCCTCAAGGCCTTCGGTCGAGTCATCATCGAGTCTATAAAAAAATGTTCTTTCTATTTATAAGTCACTCACATTGAAAGATCACGAGACACCGAATTAAATTGATCCCTCCGCAAAACATTGTACAGCGATTAAATTAATTAATAAATTACACTGTCTGGTGGGCTC
>JAUEJJ010000046.1:6828872-6844142 GCA_032164275.1 Synergus coniferae
TGGCGCTTGAAATTTAACAAACTTAAATCGGAACCTTTTAAAATATATATTATTTTTAAATAATATTATATATTAATATTATACAATATTATAATATATATTAAATATATTATAAAGCCATTTTTAAACCACAGTGTAATTTCCGCCATATTCTTCAAGTCGAAGTTCCACCCCTGAGCCGATTCGACCTCAAGCGGGGATTGGCTCAGGGGGATGTTAAAAAAATGGCAGGGAGCGAGAAATACCGGGCATCTGCATACGGGCGTCGGGACGCCTACGCACCGCATAAATCTTGGAACCGCGACGAGAAACGTCGCGGTGATATCGACCAATCGTTGCCAGACCTGCGTACATCAGAGTGCCGCCTATAGGCCACCCCTAACCTGCCTGCCACCCTCGGCCATATTGTAAAATATGGATCGTGGAGGTGTACAACATCCCACCCCCACCCCCAGCCCCACCAACCTCAACTCGCCCCCTCCATTTTACCTCCCATACCAACATCTTCCAAGGGCATTCAATTTTGAAGCCTCTAAGGCGCTACTTCCTTCTCACTGATCAAATTCGATAACGATATTTTTTTCATATTTATCGCTCAAGACGGTTCTGAATAAGAAATGGAGATTTAGGAGGGGTCGTTCATTCGAAAATTGATTCTACTTGAGCATAATTATTTCATGTGATTCCACATTGAATCCACATTGATAATTATAAGTATGATTCTTCGAGTAAATAGCCCCTCGAGAAGAAGTTAATAATGATTGTGTATTCAAGACTTATTCTGAAATAAGACTTTTAAATGGTATTGGTTCCACTTGAAGTCCAAAGAAACCCTGAAAAGTTTATCCCCGTAACACTTCCGGAACGCACCACAGTTCAACCCCTAAGAACTGAAAAATTTCCAAGGGGATTGGATAAAGACGGTGAGAAAAAGTGATTTAAAAAAGGGATAGGAATCAAGTTCGGAAAAGAGGTTTAAAAATAGATTTTGGAAAAAAGAAAGAAGAAGGATTTGAAAAAGGAGTTGGAAAAGGGTGTTGAAGAACGTCGTTCTTGTACGATGTATGAAAAAAAGATTTTGAAAAATGGATTAAGAAAGGTGTTTGAAAAAAGGGTTTGGGAAAATGTGTTTGAAAAATGAATTCGGAGAGAGTCGTTTGAAAAGAAAATTGAAAAGGGTTTGTAGAAGGAGATATGAGGAAGGTCTTGGAAAAAGAGGACAGGAAAAGAGGACAGATAAAGAGGAAAAGGAAAGGGAATGAAAACTGGGGGATAAAGGGTACAAATGCTTCTATAATAATACGTTAATGAAATAATAACAAAGTCTCCCCTCTTTTCATCCCTAGAAGCAGAGCATTCTGATCTTTATTATTCGAGATGATATCTCGTAGAAATCTGGAGAAAGTACGCGCTGGCCAGAGAACATTACATTCTTTGTACTTAGTCTCTCCTCTCCTCCCTCGCTCGTCAGTCTCACCCCTTCCAACCCTCCATCCTTCGCTTATTTTCCCTCCCTCTATTCTCACGTTGAGTGAAAAGTTTTACTCGGGATATTACGTCTCATCCTCTTTCACGAACGCGCCATAGGATTCCTTCCTCTTGCCATTCCTTCTCCATCCCCTTTCACCCTTCACCTTCTTCAGCATCGCATTTCATCCCCTACCCCTCCAATGCTCTCTTCCATAAAGAGAGAGAGGACACGATTCCTCTTGCCTCCGTATCAGAGGAACGAGCGAAAACATAATATCATTACTATTTCGAAGTCTCGTTTTCTTATGAGTTGGAGAGAGGACATAATGTAGCCTCGGACTGCGCGGTCCTTTGTTTGCCATTCCCATTGTTTCACAAGAAAACGCTTCGTCGTTTGCTGCGCGCTCCTAGAAAGCACGAAACTTTTCCGGGCGTTTCATGCTCGTGAGGATACGGTCGAGTGTGCTTATTTACGACGATGGACATTTGCGAAATGATCGAGGGCGACCGAGATGAGAATAAGATGAGAATTATCTCGGATGCTGAGAAGATTATCTCCCAGAAAAACTTCCCAAGAAAGTTGCACATGAACGATTATGAATCCTAATACAAACTTTTGAAGGTTTTGTTGTGGAATGGAAATAGAAAAGGAACTTTCCAAATCATCTTCCATATTATGTCCCCAACATTAAGACATTTTTTCTCCATCTCAATTTTTTCTCCATATCGTTCGCGTGAATTAACAAATTTTATAGCAATTCATTTTTTGCTCAATAATAAGTAGAAGAAATACGAAGGAAAGAAAGAAAGACTTTTCCAAGCTTATAATGAATCGGCTTCCCGGTCAGAGTTAATCCTCAATCATAGTACAGTTCTTTTCTCATCCTCACTATCCTCGGATCTAAAGGAGCAACTATACGTTTTTGTGATCCAGACTCTGCCGTCCTGATTGATGCATCCGCTCTAATAATTCATTTCCACCAGGTTCTAGACTCGAGTGCACTTTTACATAATTCTAAGAATCATCCATTTAAAATTCAACAGCATATAACTGGAAGTTCTTGAGAGGTTTGAGTGTTCGATACTCGAGACACGGAGCTGGAGCCGCTCTCGGACCCTGATTTATTAACTCAGCCTCGGTACGTAGCCTTAATTATTTAAACATTCATCGTCGTGCGGCGACAGTGCAGGATAGTTCTTGCGACCTCCTCGTAATCTGTATCGAGAGATCGAGAGGTCTAGAGACAAGTATACATATTATATATACATATATACATACATACATTTATATATATATATATATATAAAAATCGGTGGGAGTTGAAGTGGTCAACCCCACCATAAGGGATACCGTGAGAATTGGAACTATAGCGCGACAACCTGCGTGTAGAGCTGTCTTGACTAGGCTAGCACCAGAGGAGAAAAACTTACCTTCATTATGCCAACGGCATCGTAATAATGGTTAAAATCCCCGTAAATGGAGCTCCTGCTCGCAGAGGCGTATTTTCCGAACAAGATATGCGTGTTGATGAATCGGACTTGGATTATAAGCATTTAAAATACTGCTATTCCAAAACATAACGAGCGACAATGTCGTAAATTTTCAAGGCAAGAAAAAACTTTGAGAACTCATGTATCTGTTTGGAAACCGAAAGTACTTGAAGCAAACTTCTCAAGATCGCCTTTGCCAATTACATCATCTTTCAATTTTTCAAATAGAGTCGAATGTAAAAAATTTTCACTTTTTCACATTCTCATCTTTAACTTAAAAGTGATTGCGATTTTACAACACATTACAATATCAAACCAAATGTAAAATTATAAGAAATTTTTGTTTAAATACCATATAGTACAATTGTGTGTAATTATGTAATTATGCTTCTTATCATAGAAGAAGATTATGAAGATTCTTATATGGGAGTGCAATTTTTAAAGTGGAAAACATGAAAGATACAAGAACAGAAATTGCAAAACAGATTAAATTTTCCTTTTTAGAGGAACTGTGATCTGAAGCCAATTAAAGTCAGTGAAATGCGGCGTTGGAAAAAGTGGTGAAGAGATCTGATGAGGTCGCGAGAAGCGCGAAACGTCCAATCGCAAGTGAGTAATTGCAGGGGCCGCATTATTGAATCGGCATGGTACGTAAACGTCTAATGAATAATTGCCAGGTAATTATGCTGAGATCGTTCACGAAGCGTTCTGACATATGTGTGCACCTATGTATCTATGACTACAGGCAGCTATTTCCATCTCGACGGGCAAAACATGCTTGACAGCGGTTACTAATAGCTGGAAACGAGGATTCTGCAGCTGCCGAGAACCGTCTCTCATTTTAATTGCAGCCACGGCCGTGGGTAAGCTTCTCTTTAATGCACGTTTATACAAGATCGAGAGACGAGAGAGACGATCTTGATTCTCAATCGTTTCGTTTTCCTTCTTTCATTCCAGCTATTTAGTGCGAGCAAAAACTCTCAATGTGATTAAACTTCACTGAGTTACCGATAACCGATTTCCCGGGGAGGAACGAATTTTATTCTATCATAGTATGAATTCTTTCTAAATTCTTTCAAACCTTTTAAAATCATATTTAATCCTTTCAAAATCTTCTGAATTGGTAAAAAGTTTTATATTTCTTCAGTTCTTTGAAATCCGTTGAGTTCTTTTCAAATATCCCTAGATTGGTTTAAAACTTTTCTTTATATTTTCATTCCAATAAACGTAAAAAAAAATCGTCAAACTAGACGTCTGAAACTTCAACCCAATTATCCCTAGAAATTCGAATCTTTTCAAATTAACCCTCTCATTACTGATTTTCAGTAAAATATCACGAAATTTTTTACATTAACCATTACCTTTCTGGTATCTCGTCAACCAAATTCACCCTGATATTTTTTCCCCGAAAAGCAGTAAAATAGCAAGACCAAGAAAGGAACAAAACCATGACAATGCTGAAGGTGCTTAACTGTCAGAAGAGACTTTTAACGAATTCCATGTACATGGTAGCGGGGAAAAATCACGGTGTCCAGGACCAGTACGTGATCTCGAGGCGTGAGAGGATGGGACACAATAAGGGAAAGAGAATCGGGGAAGGGGGGAAAGCTCGGAACCTTTGAGAGAGAAAGTAAGAAGGAAAAAGGGGGGAGGGATCTAGGGGTTGGGAATTCGCTCGGTGGCGTTTGCAGAAGCGAGGTGGTCATTATATTTTCTCGAAGCGTCGCGGAGGAGCTTAATCAAGGCGCTAGCCGAGCGGAATCAGCAAGAAGCCCATTAGTATAACCCTCTGTGTGTTCCTTCCTCTCTCCTATTCCACTTGCCCCTACAGAATTTACTCCCCTTCGCCACTCTTCTACTTGCACACACTCTGGGGACTCATTGTCCAACTTAATAACCGCAACTTTTAATTGAATTTCTAACTGACTCGAATCAACTTTTGGTCGAGTCTCCTGGACTGATTGGCACGCTCGTCCTCGTCGATTACTCACCTGAACGAGTTTCCGTACGCCGATACATCTTCTCTCGATTCTTTTTCCCCACCTTTCAATCTTTCTAGGCGCCCCTCAACCGGAAAGCTGATGCCAGAGTGGCAAGTTTTTTATATGCTGGAGTCGATTACCCTCTAAAGGGTTAGCTTTCAAAATTATGATCGAAAAAGGTTTCGGATTGACAATTCTGCAAAATGCATGCTACATTGATTTCTTGGATCGAAACGATGAAACTTTTTAAAAGAAGAAATGTAGCAAATAAAATTTGAAGTCTTGAGTTTATGAAAGAACGAAAATTTCAGAGATGCTATCCACAGCAAGAAAAAAATAATTTTAACTGTTATTCTAAGAAAGTCATAAATTACAATTAAGGATTCGGTTAATTGCACTCTTTATGCGCCCGCCAATCCAATACTCGGTCTATTACGGTGATTTCTTCCTCGGACTCACCAGATACCTATATCTTCTGCAATTGCCAGTTTAGCCTTTATGTAATCGCTCTGATCCGTTCGTATTCGTTATCGGCAATTATCAGTTTATATGTTCTCAGTTCTCACTGCCAAGCCATATCTTCAATCGATTATGGTGCTAACTCTCTTCCAAGACCTTGAAGCAACTTAAAAAAAATATTTGCATCATTTATCTCATCCTACCTAAAACCAACATTTCAAAACTGTAATAGCTGTATTATCAATATCCATCGACAATGGTTCATGAAAAATAATAATAGAAACGAATTTTATTCAATTGGAAAGAGAACTTTTTCCTCTTTTTGATTGGCTTTACAGTTAGCCAAGAATTTCTTTCCATAAAATTGTATCTCTCTCTAACTTGAAGGAGAATAAGTGAAGGTTTAGAAATTATAACCAGGATCGAGTGATATACAAACAGACGTATATCTAATAAATCAGACTGCTTCCCTTCGAGTCTGAAAAACAGTAAAATTATTCCTTAACCACGCTGGAACGAAGACTCTAACCGTTAAGCTGTGGAGAAAAGCATGAGCGCACTAAGACAACCGATTATCTGTAAGGAAAAATCTTAATTCTTAGGATTCACCGACAGACCGGTTGCAAACGAAGAGGAGTCGAGTTGAGACAAAAAGTTTCACAGACACGCCTTTAGGAAATTATAACAAGAAAGTAACAGACGCTTAAGGCTAAATTGCCATTACGGGCTCAAAGATCTCGCGGGTTTTGTAAACTTTAGTTTTTTGAGAGCATTGATTTCTAAGCAACATGCAACACGCTTTTTAAATCGACAACCAGCTGGTACGAGAGTTTTTTCAGAAAGGATAAACTGCTATTTTCGTTTTACTTCCTTTTCTTCGATCTGTACACACCGAACAACCAATGAGATAGCCCTCATTTCCTGTCTTCTAACTCCTTTATTAATTTTCTCCCCACCCCCTGTCCGAACACATTTTCTAACTTTCTCAAAATGGAAAATAAGAGTCAAATTTTAAAAATACAGAAGGACATTCTGTATTTGTAGACAGCATTCGGCAGCCTCTAAGGCTAATTTTGCACAGACGGTCTTTTTTTACTTGTCTACTTTTTTAGCAAAATTATCCAATAATTTTTTAATTTAAAATGTAGATCGTTTAATTTGATACTCTTTGACTATTTTTTAATCGTTAAGAAATGCTAGCGATACTATAGGTATAGGACGTTACATCCTGCGTAACACGTGATATTTAGACTCGACGTAGGTGGCATTGCAGATTCTGCATCAAGTCACGCCTTTCTCGTTGCATTGGTACGAATGCATGCTCAGGTGCATCGCCTTTGTGAGACCATGCCGAGTCAAATGCTGATTGAAGATAATTCATTTTAATCGATCCACCCCCTCCTTGTTTCACTCTTGCGAAACGAGCCCTAAAATACATTTCTTGAATAATACATGGCATGCAGTTTGATAAATTATAATTTTTTTAAAAGGACTCTATAAGAATATTTGTATACTATATTTGAAATTATATTTGCTTCTTTATGAAGAAACAGGAAGAAGAGTTTCTGTTTGTTCTAATTACCGTTAAAAAGTAAGTTATCAATTACTGATAATCATATTGAAATAAAATGATATTCAACAGAAAATATTTAGTATACAAGTACTTTACACTTTACGGAGTCAGCAGTTATCACTTGGACTCCTGCTGGGCATTGGGCAAGGATGAATCTCCAGTACTCGCACATTACTCGCTGTGCACGATCGAGGAGGCAACACCATAGCAAGTCAAGAAGGCGAAGTTCTGAACGTCCTGCATATAAAGGCCTGTCACGCATGCATCCTTCGTCTTATTTATCGTCCCTTTTCAATATGGTCGGCCGTAGTTTCGCACCATGGACCAAAAGTTATGTCGCCGTTGTTCAAGGATCAAGGGGTCAGCCTTCTACACAAGAGTCCACACTCTTCTCGATTTTATTCACAACAGCAAGAAAAGAGATGCATCCGATAGATCTCATAAACTCAATAATACCCTAAAAATTTGCAAATCAACGTCATCCTCAAGTAACTCTAAGATCGATGAATATTTACGACCATCTTTTTTTTTGCTTACCTCGAAATCGAGGGGGTGTAAACTTGTATAGTCAAATGTCGAATATGATCGTTTTACACTTGGCTTCTTTCTTCTCTTCCTCATCATTTAAATCTCCTAACTCTGGACACGTTTATCGCTCGTTTGCTTGAGCAGATAAATTTTATTTTGCCTTATTGGGGTTAAAGATGCTAAAAAAGGGAAGAAGGGATTAAACATTAGATTTCTCAGGGACTTATTATAAAAGTGTAAATACATTTTTAGCTTTGTTGTTCCACTTAATACTTTGTGGTTCATTTAAGTTGTTCTATTACATCTATTTTTATCGTATAACGATGATTCATATCTTTTATATCTCGTTGTATATCTTCTCTACTTCTACACTGTTAAGTTAATTAGAATCATGGTTAAAAATATACCCTTATTATTTTTTCTAGTTCAAGTAAACAAAATTCTGGTTATTTTAATCAGAATTTCTAGTTAAACAACCAAAATTCTGGTTACTTTAACTAAAAAAAATAATAAGGGTATATGTAACCATAATTCTAATTAACCCTTAAAGTGCATCGCTGGTAAATCGATCATTAAGTGTATCGCGGGTATTCGACACCCGAAGGACTTTGAACGTTAATTACTCATCCGCTATTGAATATTTTGTTACAAAAATTTAATCCAATATAGTTCAACATATCTTTTTTGGTATACAGTAGGTATCTTAATTATACGAAAAAAATTGTAAAAAATTGTAAAAAAAATGCAAAAAAAAAAAGTAGATGGCGATACATACTCAATTTTTTCAAATTAAGTAATGTTTTTGAGAGCTCCAAAAAATTTTTGCGGGTGTCAAATACCCTGAGAGCTCTTTATAGAGGGATTTTTTGAGTGAATTAGGTCTGATACATTGGCTTGTGCCCGCTTCTAAAGCATTGCACATACGGACATGATCAAGTAACATACATTAAAGTAAGGGTAAAGGAATGACAACAGCACACGGTATTCGAAAAGTGGTCACCAACCCAAGTACTAATCGTGCCCAACGCTGCTTAACTTCAGTGATCTAACGAGAACTGGTGCTTCCAACGTGGCATGGCCGTTGTCCTCAGGCTATACTTATTCCTCCCAAACACTTATGAGGGTTTCTACTCGATATTTTAAAAATTTGAAAAATTCCTCGTCTTAGGAGACATTCATTTAAGTACAGTTATAGACATTATTTATGTTTAGCCTTTCCTACTTACGCGCCCCATCATGAATTACCATCGACAAATTGAAATTGGTCGAAGGAACGTGCATGGGGATAGGTTGCGGTTTCATTTTGAACCTTATACGGTTATTCGTTAGGGCTGTCTCAACAAAGTAGGCTCGTAACACACCCTCGATCGGACTCGGTGCTAACGACTTTTAGATCATTAGTTACCGAAAGTACCAATACAATTATCGATCCTGGAAATTTATTCCCTTAATCTCGGACCGAAACTTGGCAAGATTGCCCACCAGGAGCAATTCCGAAAAAAAGCCATTCCGTGCCAACAAGGCTCGTTCTTCTCACAATTTTTCGTCGAGTTTAATTAGCTGTAGAACCTGATCAACAAAATATAAAAACTTCCTTCACTTGCTTTCATCATCCCTCCCATGATGAAAGTGTTAAGAAGTTTGAAAATATTCATTAAAAATAACAAAATATAGGCATATTTCGAGAAGTAAACTAGAGAATTTATAATGCTAACAACTCTGTCCGAGTGCCAGTTTCATGGATGTGAATCATAGACATATCTAATGTAGGAAGCTCGCTGTGTCCGACAGTTTTGATGCATCGGCAGATAAGTAGCGTTGAGTTCTCGCTTCATTTATCAAGGAACTAGCCCACCTGTCGTCACTCCTTGGCAACCACCAGCATTTTAGTTCCTCTCGCACCAGCAAGCAGTCTGAGAGAGACAGAGAGAAGAGGGTCTCTTGCACACACTTGCATCGTACATTAGGTGCGTGTAAACGCATCTCATTGTCAAAATGATATACGAACGTAGACGATATACGAGCAGCCTGCACATTCTGGCGACTTGCTTCGCAGATAACAAACATCAACTCGATTTTCATCGGCCCTTACAATCCTTTATACATTTAGTCTGATTCTTCACTTCTTGATGTAGTCGCAAGAATTTACAGATTCTCACTTTCTAAATATAGTTACAGAGTATTAATTACTTTTTCACTGCCGCGAATTCAGCCACATAGGTTTAGTTCATTTACTAAGGACGTTGTTATAGTTAACAAAAGTTGCTATTCTAAAAATCAGACACCATTCTACAAATCATAAATTATTTGATGCAACGATCCATGGTGTATATAACAAGTTTTTCTCTTGTCATGGACAGGATTTAGTAGTTTACGACTTCTATGACAAGTCGTGACAAATATACGTTCTATTTACGTCCAGAAACAAGTAATATAATACATATCACTACTGTTCTATCACTACTTTCTTAATCTTCTGTTCTATAAAATGTGATTCCTCTTTTTATCATACGTCAATTAAAAATACTTTATATTTAAACACGTCTCGCATTTTTAATGCCACTAAATCTTGGCAAGAAAGTTATATAAGATAACTAGAAGACGGATATTTACAATTTTGAAGAAGTGAATAAGATGCATTTACATTGATGGGGTCAAAACTAAACCCGTTAAAGGAGAGGCGGCTGCGTAAATTATCCCAGCGGTGTGTACTTATCGAATGATTTACTGGCAGGCAGCGAACTTGATTTACACACAACCGCAGCTTGGACTTCAGCAAAAGAGGTGGAAGAGGTATTTACGACACAAAATATGCAACAAGATGCAAGAGGATCTTCCATCCCTCTTTCAACCCCTTCGTTAAGCTTCAAGTTAAACTACTGATCGAAAAAATATAGATAAATTCTTAGAAATAGTTTATAGATTCAAATTATAATCCTTTTAAGATGTTATTATAACAATACTGATTGCATTTCATCCATATCTCTTTCCCAGGAAGGGTAAACGAAAGTGAATCCTGTCTTGATCTCAAATGCGAGCTTGGGACGCTAATAACTTGTGGAAGACAATAAAATACAGCAGGCTAGCTGTTGATAACAATATAATACATAATGCGTATGCGTAGTCGTGGAAATATCACATAAGTATAAGCTCGTTGTGGTTAGAGGGTCATAAAGATGTTGTTTTGAGGCCTCGGACACCTGTGCCTTGCTTCTTCTTTTCTCATCTCATCTCTTCTCTTTGCCTTTCTTCTCTTTTCTTCTCTCTTCTTATCTTTTCTTCTCTTCTCTTCTCTTCTCTTACAGTCTTGCAGTCTTCAATTCTTGCCATATTTTCTTTTCCGCGGTCGGACCTCGCGCGCGTATAACCTTATAACGTACGCAGCCGCGTAGCCATACTTATGTAGATATATACACGTAGGTATACACGTACCCTACATTAAGATGCAGCCGATGATAAGGGCGGCTTTATGATCTCACGCTCCGACGATTCATAGCCAGGCTATACGAACGGCCGTCGTTTACCGGTCTTACAGTATTTCGAAGCCAAGTTTCACCTTCTTCTTTCACCTCTTCATCCTCCTTCATCTTCTCTTGCTACTACTCATCCTCTTGATTCCTCATATTTAATAGTGCTTCCGTGCTATTGTTTCCCAATGGATGAAACAGTCATTTGTTGCAGCATCATTGCTTGGAAACCAATACAAAGAAGATGAAATTAAAGGGGTTCAACAACAAAAGCAAAATATATGAGTAAACTATCCCTTTCAGCAGAGACTTTTTTTCTCTCTTTCAGTTCTAACACTTCATTCCCTGACATGATGGGCTCATGCATTTGGTTTGGATTGTTACTACTGTACAAGTTAAAAAGATACTTATGTCACAGTTTTGCAATAGTTTGGCCTCTATTCCTCTAACACCAATATAATAATCTAATGCCAATACAATAAAATCGAATGTATTCTTCCCCTGTAAAATATTATAGGTTCGCGGCTATTTACAAGTCAAGAAAGCCTCATGTTGAAGAATTTATAAAAAATGAATCCCGTAATACTTTTTCTGTACAAAATCGTTTCCGTTGACTTTCTAGGTTCAAAGCTGAACAGGCATAAGTGTCTTTTAACTTGTATGGCAGATTTTGTTTGGATTGTCAGACGAATATGCTCGACATGTTCAAGAGAGAATAAAGTGATTCAAGTGCAGGAACCAAATGAAGGCTGGGCTTTCAATTATGACGAGTATAAAAGCAAAGAAAAGAAGGGAAAAAAGCCAGGATGAGGCTTATTCAAATATAGTAGAGTCCGCGCGCGTGGTGACGAGCAGTGACGCTACGCTCTTTTGATCTCGCCGCGGTTGTCGGCATCTGATTAGCATCCCCCTCCCTCTGTTGTTTTGTGGAGCCGCGCCACCCTGCACCTCGTCCATTTGGAAGAGAGAGAAGAAAATAAGTCGGTGCAGAAGAGATAAAAGAGGAAGCAAGGTGAGGTAGAGTCGAGATGTCACCGCTGGCAGTGCCTCGTCTTTCCATCCATCCGTCCGACTGTCCATCTAGTCGTCTAACCACGGCCAGGCTGCTGAGTTATTCCTGCCTGTGGACCGGTCGTACGAGCCGCCGCGCCGCGACATCATTTAAATGTCCCTTTGCGGAGCCCCGGTTTTTAGTCCTCATCTCCACGAAGCCAACGGCCCTGGACCTGAACCTGATGCTGTCCTCACTCCGTCAGGCTAGAAATTGCGCTGGTATGCGCTCGAGTTTAAACGGCAGACTCGTCATTCAAAGTCGGCTTAAGTTGTGATCTGGATTGCTCGAATAAACCTGCAAAGAAGAAGCTTCTTGTAACTGTTTGTTCATCATAAAATAAGATGATTTCCGCTAGAGGATTACGACATACCTGGGTGTGCAAAATTTAATTTCAATTGAGTTGAGCACATTTTTTATGTTAAACTCAGCAAAACTTGCAATTAGATTAACTTGAGCAAGTGTTGAATAATATTTTGCATTAAAGACACTTTGCTTACTCAATTTTTGAAATTTCAAATTAGATCTTGAGTGCAACATCATTAAAAATATGTCATTTCAAGGAATCATATATTTTTGTATTTGTATATAATTAATTGGTAACGTAATAATGTTTTAAATAATAATGCTACACTGAAACAAAGTGATTGTTGGGTCAAGATAACCAGTTAGTAAACAATGGTATAGCTATAGCTAATTTATCAGTCGTATCAGTCATTTAATTATTTCTATAGTTTACTGACTTGGTGGACCCAACTATCCATTTTCCTCAGTGTATACAGCAATACAGCATATGTTTTCCTATCGACAATACTGGAATTTTCTACATACAGAACTATTTTAAAAATCTATATTTTTAGCAGAGTTTCTTTCTTCTTATGGCCAATAAGAACCAAAAGGCGTGACAAGTTTAACAAAAACATCCCTTCGTTAAATAACAAAAACAAAAATAAATTTGAAACTATAGTCGCCTTAAAGGATGCGAAACAAATGAATGTCGCACCCTCTATCAGAGAAATTCCGCTGATTCATCAGCGTATATGCGAATTGGAATCAGTGGTATAATTATCGCTGATTAAGATTTAGAGAGTAGGATTCGCCGACGCAGTTACCATGTAAAATGAATATGAATACCATATATAATCCATAAATATTTTTCCACCCCGTCTGACTTCTTGATAATTGTGGCTCTCACAATGCAGCAGTGCATGAATCGATGAAATTGCATTCCGCACATGCGTTCGTGTTTAGTGGCGGTTGACGGTGCCTTTTAACAGGACCTCTGGTAATTGTCATTTCTGGCCATCCAAACATACCCTGTTGCATTTGTGAGCCTTAATAATATGCGGCTTGGTTTGTCGTCAAGAAAAGACAGTCATCTAATAAAACGATCGCCGATTACCGTGCAATTATGCCGTCTCATTAATCCACTCGCAATTATTTCTCTGCTCCCTTCTACCTCATTGCTAAAGCTCTGCTCCTTCTTTTCCCTGCATCGTTTCGTTTCAATAACTTATGAGTGTGCACATGCAGCTATGTTGAGACAAGATGTGCATGCCATAGAGAAGCAATTACATCCTTAAGTATAAAACCTGTTCCTACAATGTCATACAACATCTTTCAATCTCGTTAAATCTAAATAGGGCGATGCTATTTCATAGGGTTGATTCATGTTACCCAGAATCGTTTTTCGAGGAGAGCGTTTCATTATGCCATGGGTGTAATGAGCTATTAGGCAATTAGCTATTATATTCTTAATTTGAAATCTGTTGAGATGAAGAAACTTTGTAGTTTACAGGAAATAACTAGTCAGAATTTCATTCCTTTTACAATCATTTTCTTTGTATTTGTAAATACTGAATCCAATTTTAATACATGTAACAATTCAGCAGAACCCTGATCTAAAAATACCTAATTCGAGGAGTTCCCACAATAAACAAGTCCCAAGCTAAGTACATTCGTCATACAAAGAAAGCATTCCCCTTTTCGAGAGCATCGCAATGATCGGGATCGTTTTTGTTTCGGCGGAAGCGTATAGTCGGGACAGAAAGAAGCATCCGATGATTGAAAAAATCCGCGATCCATTCTGAGGAAATATCCACAGTCCCCGATTCTGAATGACGGGCGGCGGCGCTTTTGCCACGATGTAGATTTGTTTGCATTTAAAAATCAAATCGCGACGTCCCTCCCCGCGCCAGTTTCGATGGGTGGCTGGTAGGTTGGTATGCATGGGTCCAGCGAGTATCCACCGACTCTGAGACGCGCTCTCGGACAATGCTCGCCAGTTTTTGCGTCGTTTGCTTCCTTCGAGAGCGCGCCGCGAACGAACGAATGAATCCACTGCCGATGCTTCTGTTTCTGCTTCTATCTTCCTCTTCTTGTTTTCTTCCTCTTTTCCTCCACTTAGATTTGAGATGGAGTCCTCTCCTTCCTAGAAGGATCCTCTCCTTTGATGCCCCTTGCTCTTCCACAGTAAAACCGAAAATTCTTCTTGGCATGTCGAGAATGCGCTGCATGATTACCTACTTCGAAGCAGAGCGACGAGATAGACCAATTGCTGGGACTTGAAGACTTGAGGACGAAACCAGTTGCATCAGGAGCCGTTCTAAAATCAAACAGATATGATTAGTTTATTTAAAATAGGAAACTGGCTATGCATTCGAGCGAGAATGCAAAAGAAAAAAACTAGGTTGATGTTATTTCACGAATGAGAAGAAAAAATATTGATCTTGTTTTGACAGTGCATCACTACAGGAAACAGTTTGTTTTTATAGCTTATGTCTAATCCTGTAGTAAACCTGAAGTAATGCTGGATATAAGATGCAGAAACTGTTAAAACTTCAACTTTTCATTTTCTAAAATTGAGGCATGAGACCCAAGATTTCTATCCGCTAATATCTACGTAAGTCCTAGACTTCTTCACGTTTTCATGATCGTGAGACATTAAACTTAAGAAAGTACAAAAGATGGCTCTAGAGCTCTGTCGTGATCTGAGATGATCGATCGATTCAAGTATCGCTGAAAAACTCTTCGTTATACGAGAGTGGTGTACATACCTCCTGTAGTTAGAGCTGTGAAAAGACGTGCTCGATACCTTTTTATCATCAGACCGGTTACGACTATTCTATGAACTTAGGCAGTTTAATTTAAAATGAAGAAGGTGGAACCCACGAAGAGCATAAACGGAAAAGAAAAATAATACAATTACGACTAAACAACCGGATGTAGTCAATCTTCCATTTTCCTTAA
>JAUEJJ010000046.1:6899267-6910115 GCA_032164275.1 Synergus coniferae
CAACTTTATATTCGAAATAATAAATATTTAGCCTAGTTTTAGGTTTTAGGCTGTTTTAGAGTATAATATTTATTATTTCAAACGTAAAATTGATCAAATTAAATTTACTCTCATGGTAATTCCTATGTATGCCCTTAAGATAACCCAACAGTTAGAAAATAGAAACCAGTTATAGAGTTCTATGCGATAAATACAAAATCTGCCATATCGATATCTGAGTACTCGGCGCACAAATTTTTTAAAAACTTTAAGAATGGATTTGTTTTCCTTATCAATAAGCTCCACGAAATATTTTTTTTTTAATTTTATAAACAAATGTTTCAGGAAATATTTTCAAAAGTGAAGAAACTGACAGAGGAGAAAAATCCTTCCTTTTGCAAACAATTTGAAGCAACATATTTAAACAATTCATTGCACAGCAATCTGTCAAATTTTCGAAAAATATTGAAAAACGGTTTCACTTTTTTAAAAAATATTTATAAGATAAACATTTATTTGTATTAGGTAAAATCTAAATTGCTGCGCAAAATTGTTACAATGTTACAATAATAATGATAATCAGTTAGTCTACTTTTTGACGAATTAATAAGTATTTAAATTTTGAAACGTGCTTTTCAGAAAAAAAATATTTTCTTTAATCCTGTATAACTTTTTACCTAATTGAGATATCTAAGTTATCTTAATCTAGATTATGGTGCAAGTTATTATGTTTGTTTCAAACTGTACAGTTAAAATCCAAAAAAGTTTAAAATTAACAAAATGCTACTGTAAAGTACAACAAATTTCAAGGACTTTTGGTAAATTTTTAAATTGAACTTTCGATTCGGGTTTTCGGTTTTTTTGGGGACGATTTAGCCCGTTTAAACCCCACAGGATGTTTTCCTTATAAAAGGTAAAATTTAAAGAAAAAAAAATGGAAAATAAAAAAAATATATAAATGTGTGCTTTTGAGAAAATAGACTTTTTATATTTTCAAGTCAATAGCCGAAACTGTGTTCATTTAGAATATTTTCTTATTTTTCTTGTGTAGTTCGAAACAAGATGATAATTCTGCCCAAATTATGGAAAGAATACATAAATATCTTAATTAGGTAAAAAGTTATATATAGACTTAAAGAACAGAATTGTTTTTTTTTTTTAATACACTTTAAAATTTCCCTAATTTCCCCTCAAATGACATATTTCGTCCCTAGTAGATTCTGCTCTTTCTCGTGTACAACATGTCTTATTTGAATTGAGATCGGTCTCAAATGCACAAATATTTTATAAAAATAATATTAGAATAATAATATTTCTATTATACGGTTAATTTCATTTTTAATGAGATCATTTTATTATTTTATAAAAAATTATTTGTGTTATATTTGCATGAAACTTGCTTTCGTATGTAATGTATAAATATTATTCAAAAAAAAAAAAAAAACAGATAGATGGCCTGTCGGAAACAATATATACTTAGTACGGTTTTGAATTATTGGTATCATCACTATACAGGTTACTGCATGGTGTTATTAATTGCGCAAAGCCATGACAACAGAGCCAAAAGAATTGAAATTGTTGAAAATAATTTGTCTTGAACCTTTGGGTACAGAGATACGAGTTCAATGCACTGGCATGGACACAATTAGAGAGCCCAAGAAACTCATAGCAACAAAAACAGGGACAAACTTAGAAAAAATAGTCCTTAAAAAATGGTTCAAAACTTTTAAAGTTGAATTCACTTTAGATGAATATGAAATCCATGATGGATCAATTTTGGATCTATTCTATGAATAGTTCAAGTAATTTTTGAAAGGCAGCAACTTTTCTGCCAGGTCGGCCCTACATTGCACATTCGTAGGGCCCGGCCAACTAAATTAATTCAAACAAAATTTTTTTTTACTCAACATCGTCACAATAATTTGTTTAAAATAAAAACCACCGATTACTAATTTTGTTCTATATTAAAGTATTATAAGGACGAAGGAAAAAAATTTTAGATATAACGAATCTAATGATCCCTTCAAAATTCATATATATTGTTTATGCAATTCTTCTTGACGAGATTTTACAATATTTATTTAAAATTTAATTTTAAAAAAGCTATTAAATTGATCATACTAATACGGAGATTCAATGGAATTAAAAACAAAAACTTAAACAGAATCTATGAAGACTTAAAAATACTAATTATCTCGAGACTTATTAACTATTTCGAAAAATAAAACGTTTTTTTAATATTTTAAAAATATTTGTTATAAAATTGTTACAATGCCCTCATTTATGAATTATTTAATCTGTGGTCTTCAATTTTCTGACGTTACCGTCGGAAAGTTTAGATGGTCCGAGAGATTCTTGACGTGCGAACTTACAAAGGCAAATTTGGGAAAATTTTTATAAATTTTTTTATTCATAAGATGATAAAACTTATAGTTGAATTAAATAAATTTTACGAGAGATTTTATGGTTTCTTCTACAGTTGGAAGAGAATTAAAAAATTATATTCTATTCTATATTCTTCTATATTCTATATTCGGAAATTGCTTATTAAGGAAAACTTTTCTAAATTTTCATAATAAAATATCAACATTTTGTAGCAAACGTTATTTAAAATAACTTTAATGGCATTGAAGATCATTTAAAGGAAAATTTTGATACAATTTGAATTATTCAGAGGAATAAATATTACCTTCTTTTCTATAAAATTTAAAACTATCAGACGATAGTATTTACGTCAAAAAAAAAATTGCAGAGAAACATTTTTACAAAATTCTTATTTTTATAATTTTAAGGAAATGGAAGCTAGTACCGTCGCAAAATCTAGACTCATCCAATTTATTCATTTTTCTACTTACGATGTTATGTTTTCAATAAAATTGACAAGTTTGATTGAAAATATTTAAAAAGACAGAAAGGATTACACTAAATTGAAGAAAAATTCTATTCTTTATTGAATACAATTTTTAATCGAAAGGAATCTATTTTCTTTTAAAAGGGCCATATTTTAAATAAATTTAGAACTATTTTATTTAAAAACTAAAATACGATCTCAATAATTCTTGAAAATCTGCTCTAGAAAGGAAAATTACTTTCTGAAGTAAATTTTTAACTATTTATGCTTAAATACTAGACTATGAGAGTTTCAGTTAAATTTTTTTCAATATTATCTTATAGAATTAAGAACAATCCTTTATTAAATTTGTATCAATCAACTTCAGAATTTAATCATTTATTCAAGATGACTTTAAGAAATAAAATAAACTGATTATTGAAAAGATTTGAAGAACCTAAACAATGCGACGGTAATGTTTCCTAAAATCGTTTTACTGTTCGACTCTCCGTAGAAATAATTTTTAAGAAGCACCTCTTATCCATCAAAAAATTAAAATCCCTGCAATCCTCATTTAATAAAAACAACTCACCTAAGCAAACATTGTTTCATTTCCAATTTATCTTGATATTCCTTTAAGAAATTGAATTTTACACACTTTCACTCAATTTTTTCTGTTCCTAATTTTCTGATAAAATACACTATTCAATACAAAAAATCAAATATATAAAAATTTGAGCCATTTAATTAAATAAATTTTGAACTGGACTTCGAGTTTGCATTCTTCCCAATCAGTTACTAAAGATTTTTCTTTATCATTAGAAAGAGCATATTTATGGTACTAAAATTTAGGAGTAATCAACTTTTTAAAATGAAATCTCTAAAAAGATTCCAGAATAAGAATGCACTACTTTAGAACCAGGAATTGGTGAAATTCTTTTTAATTCTTTAAGAACCAAAAAATTTAAATCCAACAGGAAGTTTTAACTTTAGGACACTTCACCCACGAAGGACTTTTCAAGACTGCCTACACTTCGTCTTCTACCCGCCCAAATGCAAAGTGGAAGGGAACAGAAGCTCCACCCCTTTGAAAGAGAAATATAAAATAGGGGTTGTAAAGGGTGAATTCGCTTTTTTTATCTATAACCCACACCCTCCCTCGATAGAAAATTTATTGTCAATCCTATCATAATCCTTTACTAATTCTAAGCTCAAAAATACTCGACCACAAAGCACCTAAGTCACAAATGAGAAATTTAAATGAAATTTTTAAGGAAAACTTTTTTCGAAAAACTACTTCTTATCGTAGCCAAATAAAGAGAAATAAAGCTGAATTAGAGTGGACCAATTTTTCTATGATGTTTTTCTTTCGTGTGGAGAATAATCGAAAGCGTGATGTATCCCCTGTAAAGGGGTGAAAGGGGTATTGATAAAAAAAGGGGACTACAGACTATTTTTTCTGGAAGGGTAGCTTTCCATGGAAGGATTCTAGGCTAGCTGTTTAATTTTTTTGTAAAAGTATTCGAAATAAAATAGGAAATCGATGAGAGGAAGTGGATAAAACTGATTTTGTGCTCAACAGTCAAGAATTTTTAAATGAGGACTGATAGAAATAAAAATTAAAACGGTCTCGAAAGAGTGGAAACAAGACGAATCTAAAAAATGAGTTTATGCTAGGGTTCTTTCCTTGCATATATCAAAATTGGAAAAGTCCTCTCAAGAATTAAAAAAAACCGTCTTGAAAATGAGCTAACACCACTTTCAAGAAACCGATACGATTGTCATATGAAAATCTAAAAAACAATGCGAAGCAAAGCCAACGAAGGTTTTCAGAGAACTGAACCACCCTTTCGCTGAAGACCGGTGAACGTATGTAGACTCCCAAAGCATCCTGGCCAATGAGACATCAGCATCCACCAATCCCAGAAAGAACCTGCTCTGTTGGGGTGGTAGAAAAAGAAGATAAAATTTAAAGCTCAATCTCCGTTCGCTCTGAGTCGATTTGGTCCCTTTCTCTATATATCATAAACTCAAAAACGAAAAAGTGGTTCCTCAAATTTAAATTCCACTGCCGCAAAATAATTGTCAGGAACTGAAACTCAATCAAAAACTTGCTTCTCAACCCTATATATTTCTCAGTTACATTTCGGTCCCCAACTGTAAATTTAAATAAAAGCAAATTTTTTACTGAATTTAATGTAAACCAAGAGAGAGTTTAATTTTTGTTTTCATTATTGGTATGTAATAAAAAAAGTTCTTGGTTGTAACTAAAATTATATGGCAAGATTTTAAGTTGAATCACATTCTGAGATTTTTTCACATGGTTTCACATTTTCAAATTACAAATCAAAAATTTTTTAGATATCAATGTCAGTAAAATATATATATATATATATATAAAAGCCAAATAAAGAACAGATGGGATATCAAAATCGTTAATATTTAACCCTCCACAATGCCCAGTGGAACCCTTTTTTAGTAGCTACCCCTTTTTATGAAGCAAAGGGGTGAACCGTGCCCTTTTAAAAACTTACGAAAGGGTGCGGGGATTCACTAAAAAAGGGACACTAATGTTTCGCTTGGAAACGCAGAATACCATTTCCGTATTTTTTCTCTCGAAAATACTCATTTTCTTAAATAAATTGAGTTTTTTCAAATAAAAAACATTTCTAAATACGCGAAACTATAACAAACTCTCATTTTGAGATTACAAAGAACAAATGCATTCCCCAAATAAATAATGTAAATTATACCTAGTTTTAATTTCAGCCCATTCTAAAATCATCCTTCAATATTTCATCAACTAATTATCGTATAAATAAGCAGAGATATAATTATTCTTATTTTGATTATTACGAGTAGTTAATTAGTAATTACTCTTAATTACCAGTCCGATGTTACTGATAATAAACCTCCACCCCACCTTCTCTTGTTATAACTCTGTTACAACTTTGTTATAACTCTCTTGTTATAACTCCGAATATAATCATATAAAAGTTTTATATTCTTTGAGAATGTATCTAAATAATTAATACTTAACACACCTTTTTGTCCTCTTGGACTTTTCTCAATATATTACAGGAAATCCTCCTCAGACGATTCTGGAACAGCGTTATAGCATTTTAATAAATTTAGTGAGGTGTCATCCACAAAATACGTGATACTCTTGGGGGAGGGAGTTAAAAGCAGTTTTTTATAATTACTTTATAGTTACTGTTACTTTTAGTATCACACATTATTTAATTTATAATTTAATTTATAAATATAAATATTTCACTAATTTTATATAATTCAAGAAACAAAATGCTGTAAATTTGTATTATCTTTAAGCAATATTGATTATAATTATCAAGCAAATAAAAACTTTCAGTATTATTTATAAATCTTAAAGGGATCAAAAATAGATGAAAAAAAAAAGAATCACGTATTTTGTGGACTTCTCTTTGCACAAAAAACCACATTCAATATTACACATAAATATTGCATATATTGCACAAAAAATAAAGCAATGTAATGAGAAAAATCAGCGCAATGACGTGAATATAAACTATCGAGAACCATTTATTTGAAAATAAATGGCTCTTAATAGAAGTTCCCCTCTTCATGTTTGGGGCTCTTCGGCATATAGCTTCTTCTTTCTTCTGGCAATTTTATTGCCACCTACGAATTCGATTTGTGCTCGAGTTCTATTAATTTCGCATATAAAAAATTCCCCAGACTGACAACTCGAGCACATTCCGCGATGTCAAAAGCGATAATTGGCCAACCGGTTGTACCAAAAATCTAGGAAAAAGTGTCTTTAAGCGAAATCAAAGATACTTATTCCCAATGCTACCTACCTAAAATTATATACATTCACACCAGAAACAAGTTACCTGCCTTCCTAGCTGTATACTAAAAATTTCAAAAAACAATCACTCCAACACACACACTCCACGATTCTCAATCGCACCGCCCCGGTGCAAAAAAGCCTAACCTAGAGATACGTCCCGGGACGTATCCTGCACCTGAGCTTAGATACCACGTTAGGGCATTTTTCAAATCCACACATAAATATAAAATAAAACAAAAAAAAAGCCTGAAATCGTACACCGTTTTTTCATTTCTAAATAATAAGTCCATTTTAATTTTTCAGAGTGTCTAGCGATACCTTATAACAAAATTCTTAATCCTTTGCCGAATTTTTTGAATTACAAAATTAAGGTTTTCCATGGTGAATAATTTTTTTAATTGAAATATTCCAAATTAAACTTTATTAAAAATAAACTTAAAATTTGCAACTATTTTCTTAGTATTTTAAATATTAATAATGCTAGTAATCAAAGAGGATATTGCCTCAGCAGCTTGTCCAAAAAAAAAATGGTTCGAATTTATTTTCCATTTTTAAATAAAAAAACTCAAATCTAAATTCCCATTTCATTCTACTAATGAATTGGAAATACTCCGTTCCTCTTTTATTTTACTAATAATTCGAGGAATAAGGATGAATAGATTGAGTGAAATTTTAAATTCTAAATTAATCAATAACCGAATTCGTAACCACTAATTTTTGAGTCACACTGTTTAGCTGTAACACATTTATTTTAGTATTTCAAGTTAATTTAACTTTCCAATATAATATATGAAAGGTTGACAATAGAAGGAATTCAAAGCTTTGTTTAATCTCGATCATTTTCCAATTTATAATAATTCAAATTACTTTAATTTTAAATAATTTACAATAGTTTTATATTTAAAGATATCTCCTATAATCGTTCATTCTTTCAGAATAAAAAATTTTTTTTTGAAATTCAAAAACAATTCTTCTTTTAAATTTGTTAAAAATTGTACTTATTTAAATTATTCTAGTATTGCTAGACACTCCGAAAACTGTTAATTTCATTACTCAAAGAAATGATTTTTCTTATAACAATTACAATATAAAATATTGTAAAGTTACATTTTTCCTATAAAAAATTACACATGTTAAACAAAATCTATAAAAACACATAAACTCATACTTTAAATTTTGCGACTAAATTCATTAAAATAAAACGGTGTACGCAAAAAATAGAATGATTAGTAATTACATAGACATCCTAATCTAATTAGTCTAATTTTTAAATAAAATTTTGATTCTATAAGTTTCTTTCTAATTTCAATTTGAATTGGAATTAAGAATGAATCTAGTCAGATGACTTAAAAATAAAAACTTCACTTCAAAATTCATTAAAAACTATAAAAATCAAAATATTTCAAATAAAACTGAAATTTAAAAAAAGTACTAATACAATACGAATAAAGAAGTGATAAAAGGTATAAAATACAATCATGAATCCTCGGGTTTTCTGTGCATAGAAGAAAAAATATTATTTTAAATTGCAAAAAGAACATGCTCAGTCTTCTTCGATGCACAGTTTTCCCGTTCCTTTTTTAGTTTTAAAGAAAAATTAAGCAAACCGTCTCAAAATAGAAAAGGAGTTATTTCTCGCGAACCAAAAAAGGACTATTCCTAAGCTATAAAAAATTCAAAAACAATGAATATCCACTTTCTAACTAAACTTTACAGTTTAATTAGCTGTCACTGCGCGATTTTTATAAATAAATACAACATATTTCCGTGCTAGTTCGGACCATTCATCCCTAGCATGTTGGGAAATATGAGGAATTTAAACCTTCACTTACCTTTATAAATGTCCCACGTCGGAACGATGGCAGCACGATGTCTTCAGGCCGGTCCCCAGAGATCCCTCCTCTTCTATAGACTTCTCCGAAGACCGGGGACATTGCAGGGGCCACTTTTTCTTCGGATCCTCTTGTCATTAGATTGCATCAGATCTGAAAAATTAAAAAGTATTAATAAATTGTTCAAATAATACTTTAAGATTGAGTATAAACGTTTTTTAAATGAGAATTAAATATTATGTTTTGCAGATTTCTGAGATAACAAAAGTTATCCTCAAAAATCTACTGTGGCCACGGCGATGACTATTCAAAAACTGTTTTAGTACTTATGCTGAGTATTTGGAAAGTTTCTGACAAAAAAAATTCTCAAATATAATAGTAATAAATAGTAGTAGTACTATAAAAAAAGTTTTAGCGAAAAATATTAATTATTACGATATTGTAAGAGTATAAGAGGTACGAATGAATTTTGTATAAAAAATTTTAATTGATTAAAATAAAAGATATAAATTATGAACTGTAAACAAATTTATTTTATAATTTAATCAAAACATTAATTTTATATAGAAAAAATTGAAGATTAGGAAGATATTTAAATTAATTTACCTCCTCTCACTTCTCTGTTTGATTCGTAATATTTTCATTAAGAATTAAAAGAGATTGTTCCATTGAATTTAATTTAATTTATAAGTCAAAGCATTAAATTGTTAATTTCAAGCAGTAAAAGTAGTTATTCCAAATTAAAACTGTAAAATATTATTAAAATCTTAATAGCTAAGCTAGGTGGGGATGACAATTTTTGAGGCAAGATTTGTATAAAGCGAATGAATTATAATAAAATATTTAGAAAATTTAAAGTATCGAGAGAATGTACAAAAAATTATAGAATATAAAGTGTAATATGTATATCATATATATATATATATATATAATATATCAAAAACCGGCATACGTAATTACGATTGTCCACGACGCCAGCAATCATTTACCTAACTGAATATTTCTACTCGAGCCCGTCAATTGGACGTTAATTAGCACTCAAAACATTAAAACTTTTGAGATTCAACAAAACACGCACCATTCGAAGATCGAAGAAAATCGATCGTAATAAGATAGATATCTGCGACAATAGAAAACGAAGACTGGTACCGGTACCACTGGTACCTGTCATGGCGTCGCGTCCGTTATTCAATTGTTTTACATATGATGAAAAAAAAGAAACACACTTTTGACTTTTGTGGTGGTTGGTAGGAAGGCCGCAAAAATCGGAAATAATTTTTAGGCGGGAGTTTTAAAAAGTAGATAAATTATAATACAGTATTTAGACTCAAAAAAGTACTCAAACAGTTTTTAAAACATTATAGAATAGGAAATATGATAATTATTTACGTGTATCGAAAGTTAAGTATGAAAATAACGATTCTTACTAAAAACGATACGTCTTTTTCCACAACGACAACAATCATCACTAACCCGACTGAATACTTCTACTTAAGGCGTCAGTCGAAGGTTAATTAACACTGAAATCAATTAAAACTTATGCGATTTAACGCAAACACTTACCATTCGACGAAAATCGACCACAATTTATGAAAAATCAGACAATAATCTGCGACAACACAGAGCGACGTCAAAGTACCTGTCATGGCGTCCGCTGTTTAACTGTTTATAAATAAAAAACAAAATAACGAGCTTTTAATTAACTTTAATTGGCTTCCTCCTGGATAAATTCACTTTATCATCCCGTCAATCCCGAAGAAAAAAGTGATTTGAGAAAATTAAAAAAAAAAACCAATAAATGTGATGAAATTATTTAAAAAATTAGCAACACATTCACTTTGTATAGTAACCTGGCGCGATGTGAAGAAACGACAATGAAAATGATTTGAAAACCGTTAAACCGCAGTGTAGCCAATCTCCAAAAATAAAAGTAAAAACAAACTAAAATTTCGTCCAGAATTTCTGAATACATTTTAAGTAAATACACTGCAGCTATCAGAAAGTTTTCATGAGCTAAAAATTTTTAGACATTTAAGAAATTATGCACATTTTTTAAAAGTTAAAAAAAATGTATTGGTTAACGTTCCAGGACTCCAGGTAGACGATTTCTGAGAATTCCTGATCTTTTTGATGAGAACAGTCCTGGCCCCGTGTCCTACTGCGCATGTGTCATGCTCGGCATCTGATTGGTTGCTATTGGCGCGAAATTTAAAATACTATAATATTTTGTACCATTTCAAACTGCGCGCCAATAGCGCAGTAAAATAGACTGTGTTGGAGACACTGTACAACAACCTCAAACAACCTGTACAACCATGTACACAGTACAACCTATAATTTTCAGATGGTTTTCAGATTTCAGGTTTTCAGAATGA
>JAUEJJ010000046.1:6910215-6921615 GCA_032164275.1 Synergus coniferae
CCAAAACTAGAATTTTCATCAAATGTACAAATTTCCTTATCTGTATTTTTACCATTTTAAACTGCGCACGGATAACAACAACAACCAATCAGATGCCGAGTGCGACGCATGCGCAGTAAACACAATGGCTAAATCTGCTTTATCGACTCATTCGTTAAATACTTGATTATATCGTATTATATCAGATTATATATTATACCAGATTACATATACCAAATTGTACATACCAATAGTCTGCCAATAGTGCCAATAGTCAATACTTGCCAATACATACATAGGTGACATTTGAAAAAAATCTAAATATTCGAAATTTAAAAATATAATATCTTAAACCATTAACCATTAACGACTTGTCATCATAATTGTCATTTTTTAACACCCCAAGAGATGACATACAAATTTGATACGACAATAATCAAAGATATATTATATATATTGACAAAATTGACCATTTTTGGTATTTGTATGTATATATGTATATCTACCACTCTAGGTACATAATAAATTCAACAAAATATGATTCATATATGATTCATTCGGTGATTGCATTACTTTTATATATATATATATATATATATATATTATATTATATTATATTATATTATATTTCTCTGTTATATTATATATTATATTATATTATATTATATTTGCATTTGCAGAAAGTCGAAAGTCTGAACAACAGTAAAAAAGAAACAATTTGCAGAAAAATGACTAAAGAAATCATATCATCATCATGAAATACTTTACATGAAAAACCTCATTTTGTTGTCTTCGTCCATGCCTGGGCTTTGTCACAATACGTACACACCGTACACACAAACTCAAAATAGAACGTGTACACTGTACATCACTACATCCATGATCCAACCTACACGGATATAAAACTTATGATTGTGTGTAACCACTGTGCAACTGCAAGGGAGAGCCGAGAGAGTCAGAGAGAAGTGAGAACGCCTTTCAGAGGCGTATGTACGTTTTGTCATTTCCGTAGAAGACAATAGTGAAACGCTTGTTCTCAAAAAACGAGGAAGACAAATCGTCGATGGAGGTCCTTGATCCAAGTGTTTCGAGAGACGATCAAGCCCTCTACGGAGATGATCTTCGAGAAAAAGGTTTGTTTACAAAATGCACTTTCTCTCCCTTCAAACGAGCCTTCAAATCATATGTTTTTTTGTATCTTTGTTCTCTCTTAGTTTCTAGAGTGTGTCTTTGTTCAATCTATTATTTTCTCCCTGAAAGAACTTCCGATGATTCATAAATTATCTTTGCAATCAGTACCAGTTCCAGGACCAGTTCCAACATTATCTAATAGATGAGGTTCCTCTTCAATCTCTTCAATTTCAAAGATTCTAACCTCTAATAAACAAATCATGTTTGGAAAAATTCTATTGGAATAATTTCTAAACTTCGTAGTTTGCGAAATAACTGTAGGGAAAATATGCTTAATTACTACTTCGTAGTTAATTTCCACGAAGAGAGATTATTAGGAGTTATAACAGTTGTTAGACAATTATTCAGAATTTGAAATTTTTTTGCAATTCTAGTTTCAACAAAAATAATATTGACATTGATAAAAAAAAGATAAGTAAATTAAGTATACAATTTATAAAGGTTTTAAATTTTTAAAATTACGGGCGCTCTCAATTTGAGATATGCATTTTGAACTGTTTAAATTTTAAATCTAACAATTTCTTTTAGTATATTTCGACAAAATAAAAGTTTAAAATCTATATTTTTTAATTTCAGTGGACTACAGAGACAAAACTACTCTAATTCCAGAAGAAATTCCGGAAGATACTAGATCATGCGTCAAAGCAAGATATACTTTGGGTTTCCTAGGATTTCTGGGATTTGCCCTGGTTTATGCAATGCGAGTGAATTTATCAGTAGCAATTGTTTCTATGGTCAACCAGACAGCAATACCACATACTGAACAGAATACTACTGATGTTTGTCCCACTATACCCATTAAAAATGGTTCCATAATTCCACCTCCTGTAAGCAATTTTTTCTTTTTTATTTGATACTATCTCAATTATACATTCAAAGAGAGAAAATGCTTATCTTTGAATTGCATTATTTTAAAGCAGACTGAATTATCTATTATATTCAGCAACTTTAAATTAACTTCCTAATTCGATATGCCTAATCTTTTAAAAGCGTTATCATTAATCGAAAAAAATCCCCGAAATTTGAATTTTGACTCTTTTTTAACTTATAAAATTTCTGATTTTAATTGTAGAGTCCAGGTGAATTCGTCTGGGATGAAAAAATGCAAGGCGTGATATTAGGTGCTTTTTTCGTCGGATATGTGACTACAAACATTCCTGGTGGAAGAATGGCCGAAAAAATAGGTGGAAAAATAGTTTATGGATTAGGAGTATTTTTGACTGCAATTTTGACTGTTATTAGTCCTTTTGCTGCTTATTGGGGCTTATATCCATTTTTAGCAGTGCGTATTGCTGAAGGTTTCACAGAGGTAAATCTCTATTTTATTTTTATTAAAATTCATATTTCAATTTTTATTGAAATTTTCTGCGTCCTTATTGTTATAATTTTCAAATATGATATCAAAATTATTTTTTAGGGAGTTACATTTCCCGCAATGCACAGCATGTTAGCCCACTGGGTACCACCATTGGAGCGAAGTAAATTTGCAGCACTAGTTTATGCAGGTAAATATTTCAATTTGGATTTGAATTTTTTTAATTAAAAAAATTAAAATGAATATTTATATTCAATAAACATGTGTTCTATTAATACTAAATGCAATTAAAAAAATTATTCATTTATTAAAGTCTCAAATTTGAACTATGTGTTAACCTTTTAAAGGCCAAGCCGTTAATAAAATTATGAAAAATTTGAATAAAAATTATGAAAAAATTCAGGAATAATGTGAAGACATTCTGAAATGGCTGATACTTTTTATAAAGACCAGAATAATTTTTAAGATTTTCATTATATATTTTTCAGGATCTAATTTTGGAACTGTAGTTTCTTTACCACTGAGTGGATGGTTATGTTCTTTAGAACTTTGGGGTGGTTGGCCCTTAGCCTTTTATTTATTTGGAGGTCTTGGGATAATTTGGTATGCTTTTTGGCTCTTATTCATTTACGATACTCCGGCTCTTCACCCAAGAATCGATCTGAAGGAAAGGGCATACATAGAAGCTTGCGTTGAACCCAAGGACGAAGTAAGTTTCTAACTCTAAAAATGTAAACTATCATGTGTTTATTGGGGGTGTTGGATCCAAGTTGTAGCCCCCAAATTCAATTTCTTCAATTTATTTAACAAATATTATAATTACATAGATATTTTTTCCTTCTGTAACCGTATTAAATAAATTCAATTCAATTTTACAGGAAGATCCTGGCTTGCCTTGGCGTTCGATCTTTACATCTCTACCCGTGTGGGCGATAATGGTTACACAATGTGGCCAAGCCTGGGCTTTTTACACCCTTCTGACGGAACTGCCAACCTACATGGATAGAATTTTGCATATGGACGTACAGCAGGATGCATTACTTTCCGCTCTACCTTATTTAAGCACCTGGATAGTAGGCTTGGTCATTTCAACTTTTGCCGATCTTCTATTGTCTAAACAGCTTATTAGCCCACTAACTTCCTTTAAACTTTGGAACACAATCGGCTCCTTGGGTCCCAGCCTTAGTTTCCTGGGTGCTATTTGGGCAGGTTGTGATCCCGTTGTCGTTTTAGTGATGCTCTCAGGACCAGGAGCTTTTTACGGTGCTATTTACGCCGGTAATCAAATGAATCACATAGCTCTCTCTCCAAAATATGCAGGAACGCTATATGGATTAACGAACGCTGCTGCAAACGTTTGTGGATTCCTAGCACCTTCCATTATCGGACGTATGATTGAAGGAAGTGTGAGTATCTTTAGTTTTGGATTTTTAGTGTTTTCAAAGGATTTCAAAATAATTCGAAAAGTTTAAGCAAATTTAAAAGGAAAGTACTAAATACGGATTATTTTTCTTTATAGGAAACCTTGGCTACTTGGCACACCGTTTTCTGGATGGCCGCCGTGATAAATATGGCAGGCAACTGCTTTTATCTTCTCTTTGCTTCTGCGACTGAACAACCATGGAGTAGAGGAAACAGTTGATGACAAAGCCCTCATAGACAAACTTTTATTATGGAAAATGGTTTACCTCTTGATCGACTTGCTCTCAATACTTTTTAGCAGAACCACTGAGAAAGAAATTTTTCCAAGTTTTATTTTACTCTTCCAGAAAAGGCATCTTTACTTTCGAAGTATGACCAAAAACGTGAAATAGGATCGGACTTTGATTCTCAGCACTAAATTTTTCGTTTCCGCTGCAAAGGTAACTCTAATTAATTAATTTAATCATGAATTAACTAATAATTCAGCACAAGTTATTCAATAACCCTAGGCTTCGAAATTGGAGTTGTAACTTCGTTTGAAGACTATTATGACATTCCCTCATTCTTTTTTGAAGAGACGAAACAATTTTCGAGTATTTATACTTGTTACGTGATACGTGTTCGATAAATGAAAATCGCTTTTTTGTGCGTAAACACTAAACATCGAACAAGATTTTACGTATATTTTTTTGTTCAACAAAAAATTTTAAAAGATTATTTGTAATCAGAATTACACTTTTTTATCGGGCATTGTTAATATTTTTTGCTGCTGTATGTAAAATTATATATAGAAAGCAGATGAATTGAGAAATGTGGAAAGAAAATATAATTTAAATATTGAGATTTCAATCTGTTGATTCAAATTGCGCAGTATTCGAATTAAAATTTGTGAATTACGGGTATTGGATCCAAGCTCGATTTCTTAATTTTACTTAACAAATAAAAAATTCTATTTCTTTATTTTAATCAACAAATATTATAACAAGACATTTTTTGCTGTATACGCATATGTATTTCTATTTGAAAAATGAATACCGCTACAAAGCAAAAAAAACGTCGAATTATAATATTAAAAGGCAATATTTATCGAAAGTGGCTTGTCTGTGATCTGGTTTGTTAAAGTTATGCTTATTTCATTTCTATAACAGATTTCGACATATCTCATGATGTATAAAATATCTGGTGCTTAAATTCGAACAGCCTCTTTAAAAATTTCCTGACAGATAATATTAAATATCCTACAGGGAATTCTTTTTAGAGGAGGTTCAATTGAAAGACTTTCTTGTTTATAACATATATTCGAATTATGAAAAGGCCTTGAAAATGTGTCGAGGCCTTGACTAGAACGTTTAGAAAGAAAACTATATTAGAATTTCATATCAGACGTAAGAAATTCGTGCGAAACAATAAGCTATCATTTTTCTGATAAATTAAGATATTAAAGAGAAAACTCAAAATAGAAATAAAAATAGAAATTTAATTTTTAATGTTAGGGCAAAATTCTCAGGCGTAAAAAAATGTCGTGTTAAACAACATTTGTACAAATTGATGTAATGGAATTGTAGAGTAGACTAGTTTGTACTCTCGAAAGAATTCTCATATTTCAATATTTTAGCTAACAAACAAAGAATATAAATCGAGAATTGCGAAAGTCGAATTCTTTCAAAAGTAAGAATTAACGATAATATGAGCATAGTTTCTTTAATCAGAGTAGAAATCGATATATATTGTAAAGGTATAAGTTTATAATGATTAGCGATCCTGATTGGAACTTTAAAGTTTTCCTTCTAATTGTTATCGATACAATAACGATATTTACTGCAGGATTTGAAATTATTATTTCTTCTTAATTTTCTGTTAATTCGCACAAATTAAACTTAACTACAGTAGCATCTGATCAAGTAAAGTTTATTTATAAAACTGATTTCTTAGTTTACGAAGAGGTCTGAAAAAAAACGGGATAATTTTTTACAATCTAGAAAGATAATAGAAGTAATACAGAATCAGTATTAAGTGTTCGCTGATGTTTACTTATTCGTTTGCAATTCACTGGGATGAATAAAATATTGCGAAAGTTATTAGAAAAGTTTTATTTATCCTTCTGTTTAAAATTAGTGATGAATACCTGTAGGGCTTGTAAAAATCTGTTTATGCTTTGATAAAGAAGCTTTTCCTTTACAATTTATTGTTTAAAAATTATTCGTGTAGCTTTTTTTGTTAAATAAAAAAGGAAATGTATTTATTATTAAGGGTTAAAAGTAATTTATAGAATAAAACTGATTTTACGTTGAATTGAGATCTTCTTTCTTTTTTGCAGTCAGCTCAAAGATCATGTCTCGCATTCGACTGAAATCAGTCAACTCCGATCTCAACTTTTGTATTATCTCTTCTTTTTCTTTAATAATTTCTTGATATCTGTGACACTGGTGGGTCATTTGCTGCATTTCTTCCTTCAAGGCGCCTTTATCTTCTTGCACTGATGCTATCTCTGCATTTTTTTCCTCAATTATCTGCAAGATATTTAAACACAAATTTGGATTTTCTTCTTTTTTCCGGACACGAGTAAAATAATTTATGTAGTACCATAATTATTTCATTTTTAATAAGAAATAACATTATTTACGTTGTTTTAAAAAATGTAACAGATTAAAAGTTGTTACATTTTTTATTTCACACAATTAAGAAGAAAAATATACCTGTTCTTTTTTACTCAAGCTATCCTGCATTTTATGAATTATTTTCGTCATTTCGTGATTTTTATTATTTAACTCTTGAGCAATCTTATCTGCTGCTGCATAATCACTTTGGCACTTAGTAATTTTTTTATTTAGGGCCTCGACTTTATCTTCGAATGCTTCCATCTCTTCTTTCTGTTCCCGAACCTTGTATTCTAATTTTGCTATATGCGCTGACTTCTCAGAAACTATTTTCTTTAAATTTTCGTTCTCCTACAAAAAAAAAATAGTTTTTTTTTTATTATTTATTTTGGAAAAATTGAAACTCAAGCGATTTCGAAAATTAATTCATCTTAAATCATTAAAAGGATGTAAATAATTTTAAAATACAACTTATACTCTACCTGTGTGCGAAGAGAATAATTTTTTTTGCTTTCTTTTTCCACTTCTTGAAGCCTAGTTGTGAAAGCAATCTTCTCTTTTTGTAATCCCTCTAAAGATTGTTGTGATCGAAAGAGCAACTGATGCAATTTCCTAGATTCAGCGACCACTTGTTCAAGTTGATGCTGAAGACTCGTAACTTTCTTATCTGCTGCTTCAAAACTAGCTTGATTTGCTCTTTCCACGTTCCTAATCGCTGCCAGCTTTTTAGAAATCAAATTATTTAGAAACTCTACAACATATTGCTTGAAAAATAAAGGTGTCTAACGATATTTGTTGATATCAAATTCACAGATGCTTTGGATCAGAAATAAAGTTTTTCCTTTTATAGTTAAATCTCAAATCCATAAATTTATATATTCACCTTATATTCATAGAGTTCAATAACAGCAGAGGTGGTAATATCGTTAATTTTATTCGCATCGTAAGCGTCCTTGAGTTGATTGATCGCAACATTGAGGCGATCCTCCTGAACGAGGGACATGAAGAGCATCATTTCTGTTCCAGCATACTGAGCAGAATGTCTTCCCCTAGATACCGCTGCATTATTCATTCCACCTCGAACGAGAACTAAGGATTCCAACTCACCCATGCAGTGAGCAATTGTGGAAAGACTTGTTACAAAAAAATAGTTAAATTAAAATGAGATGGAGGAGCTAATAGACAGGTGTAAAATATCCAATCCTTACAAAGCCTCACCATTCCTGTGGAAAGCATACTGTGGACGGCAGTTGGAGAACCTTTTGTTTTACATCCTGGTTGCCTGTGAACAACGCCAGGGCCATCGTCATGTGTATTTGCTTCTTTCTCATAAGTTCCGAGTATAGAGTCAACCAATCTAAATTTTTTTGAGCCATTTCTGATGTCAGGACCAAAGCGTGAACGTAAAAATTCGTCGACTGGTCCTATAAGCGAATCAGAAATAAGTTTAAATAATTAAAAACTTAATTTTTTTCCTTGTAAATTTGTTTCTTACTGGAAAAAGATTGTCAGGACAATTTGTGCTCTTCTCTCGATCTTCTTCTTCGAGAATAGGCTTCAGTAATTTCCTCATCACCTGAACCGTGAAAACTTGAAGAACTTTTTGCCTCAAATTATCGATTTTGACTATTTCTTGCAGCAATTGCATCAATTCGACCAACCGAGCGATGGTTTCCGCACTGCGCTCTTCAGTTTTTTCAGAAGTTTGGTCGTCCTCAGAATGTATTATGAGCAACAAAATTGAAAGATCTAATTCTGATAAGACTTCTGATACTGATTTTGTTCGGCGTGAATCGATCACGATAGTCCTTATAAGAGCAAGAGCTTTTGAACATACCTATAAGGAATAGAGAAAAATATAGGAGGCAAATAAATAATCAAATTGACAGCAAAACTTAATTTTAAAAATTCTCTGATTTCTCCATGAGCAATTTTTCATTTTCCAAGACTTTACAGAGTTACAATGATTTTAAAAGATAACAAAAAAATTGAATGATTTTTAAAAGACTTGAAAGTATTTCAAAAGATTGTAAATCATTGTAAAGGATTTTAACGTATTTCTAAAAATGTCAAGTGATTTAAAAAATTTAAAAGAACCCCGTGAAATTCTTTCCAGTTTCTAAACATCTTTTGAAATTCATTGAATTTCCTGAAAAACACAAATCGTTTTAAGTCCCTTAAAATTGTTTAAAAATTTATCGAATGATTGATCAATTACACTTACTTGTTCTATGGGTACGTAAGAAGAAGCTGTTTTAATGCAGAGAGGATACAATGGCACTAGAGATGTTATTTTCAGTTTTACCAACGACTGCAAAAATTCTAACACTAAAGCCACGCATTCCGGATCGCAATCATTTTCCAGAGTTTGCAGAATTTTCTTCATGTCCTTCGCGTATCTGTGCAAAAATTTGAAAGTAATTTTGAAAGAAAACATTGTAAAAACTTTTGGAAACCCTACAAATCTTGTAAATTCTGATCTTATTTTCACGTGAAGCTATATCTGTTTAACAATACGAGACCGAACGCGCGCTTGTTTAATTTCTTTTTAAATATCTTTTAAGAATACCAATTTAAAATTTCCCGCGTCACGATCGATTATCGATATATGCCGCGTCACAACTTAGATTTAACCAATAAGGAATAAGCGTTATGTTACTAATCGATGCCATGATCTTTTTATAATAGGATTTTAAGAAATTAACTTACTCAGTGTAAGAAAGTAAAACCGATTTTGAGTGATCCGTCTGGCTAACATCTTCAAAAAAGTCGACGATATGCCTCAAAATTAAGACATCTCTTTTGGTCAAAGCATCAATTATGCTTCTAAACGTGAGTTGAGTAAAATCGAGAATAGATTTTTCAGAAAGATCTGTATTCATGTGTTCCAAAATGATTAGCAATTTCAAACACTGAACCCTAGTGTTAATATTCCGACTTTGATATTTAACTAACGTTCGAATGAACGTTCTGGAGTCAATCGTTCTCATCAGTGTATAAACAGCTGGTAGATTTTTGTAGCAGAGATTGGTTAAGATTCCTAGGGAAAGAGAGAGGACCTCTTCTTCTGTTGATTGAGATACCCATTGAGTCAGAGTGCTTATTAAATAGGGTAAATGCGTCTCCTGCCAGGAAATTTTTATTCCATACGTCAGTTCTTGAAGAAGTTTCAAAGCTCGCACTCGCTTTTCTGGTGTTAGATTCGGTGCCTGAAAAGAAAAATAGCAAGTTTATGATATTTAATTTAACTGGAAAAGTAATTAAAAACTTAAAATAATAATTTATTAGTGTAACAATTACTTCTAATAGTCTTGTCAAAATTGGAGCGAATTTGTATGTGTGAGTAAGGGCTTGCCTTGCGGCTGTATTTCGACAAGCGGTTTGTAAAACATCGACAGCACTCCAGAGTAAAGTAGTTTTTGACCCAAGGGTATTCATTAGTTCGTGCAGGCTCACGTAAAAATCTGCGGCTATGCAACTTCCTGGATCGAATATACTAAGATCTATTGATGCACTGATCACCTGTGAAAAAGTACGCATATATTATTATATATTTTTATTATATTATAATATATTATATTATGATGTGCTGGATCAAAATTTAATCTTTTTATTTTATTTAAAAAATGTTATTACAAAATTTTTTTTCGCTTGGTAGCACTTATACTCATTTTTTACATAAAAAGTATATACATATACAGCAAAAACATCTAAAATTTTTGTGTAAAAAGAAAAAAATGAATTTTGAGATTCACATTCGCGCTTTATAGTTATAATGAATCGCTCTTATCGGAGAAAATAATTTGAACTTTTAGGTTAGAATTAGCCGCACAGCAAACATAACAAATGTGATTTAGACAAAAATTCTAAACTGAATTTTAAAGAGTTCTTTAAATTAATGAATTCTATCCTTCCTTCAATTATTAATTATGAACAAATAGAAATAAAAAAACTTACCCCAAGATTCATTTGAAGAACCGAAGCTGTGGTTTCACTTGGGTGTTTAGAATATTCATTGACCGCATTGATAAATGCCTTTATGTGTTGATACTTCTCCATTTTTTTACTAATAGAATATTTTCACTTGAAAGCCATACACGACAACCGAAACACAAAGAATTTCCATGAAAGGTTGAGGTTACACGTGCAATTTTACTCCGTTTTTAAACAATATAACACTACACGGTAAAAATCAAGGAAAGATACTAATTTCGACGCACGAATCACGAAAATCTTCATCAGCTGGATATTTGAATTACAAAATAAATAATGAGGCCATAAAATAAAAACAACCGTCTAAACACGCTGACAGTTTTAACCGTTCGTGTTTTACCACTTTTATTTATGTATTGTCCACCATCGTCCATTTTTAAAAAGCCTTCGAAGTTCAAATCGTTCAAATCGTTCAAATGCGCCAATAAAAGCGAGATTAGTTGCGCACGAGCAATAATAGTGGCGGGAATTCAAATTTAAATTAAAAATTTTTCAAATAAATATAATGGTGATCTTTGATGGGATTTAAAACTAGACCTAAAACTAGTTCCTAGACCTAAAACTTTATACTGGTTTAGAAAGAAAAATTATAAGAAAAGTTAATAATTACAGAATAATTAGAATAATTATAAAACAATCATTCATATATCGCTTTCAACCACCTTTATACTTAGTTTATTTGTTTTCGTCCGTCCACCAATAGGGTATTGCGCCTGGGTTGCTTGCCGTTGGAAGAATTCTCTGCCATTGGCTGTAATTTGGCCCTAAATTACAGTCAATGGCAGGATTCTTCCAACGGCAAGTCAACGCAAGTGCACAGATCTGACAGAGTGCACTGACATTGCGTTGCGTCACTTTGGCAACATTGCTCTGAGCTGCTCTGAGCTGCTCTGAGCAGTGAGC
>JAUEJJ010000046.1:6921715-6979175 GCA_032164275.1 Synergus coniferae
AGCAGTGAGCTCACAGCACAGCTGATTCTTCTAAATGGTCTGCTAGGTCTGCTAGGTCTGCTAGAAGAAAAGGATCATTTTTCTACGATATTTTAAAAGGCTGAGTTTGCTATTTACTCCAAGTAGGACTAAAAAGGCCACAAGATGCAGGGCTTGGATATTAAGTCGATCAAAAAACATCCATCGGTAAACAAACATCAATTTCTCAATTAATTAACATAAAATTTTATTATTAAAAAATAACGTATACTCTTCTTTACAGTTGGTTCCTCTTTATGCCGTTCTATTTGCGGGATGTGGGGCTGCAGTTTTATACACGGCCAGGTTGGCTCTGAAAAATCCTGACGTTTCATGGAATCCTAAGGAGAAATCTGAACCATGGAATGAATACAAAGACAAAAGATATCAGGTAGACATTTTTTCTATTTGCATTCTCCTTGCATTTTAACACCTGTTCTACTAATTAAAGTACGATTTTTCTAACATTTCCATTTTTTTTATTTACAGTTATTGGACCCAGCAAAAGGAAAGAAGGAGCTTGGACATCTGGAGCGACCCTATTCCATCTGGGATTAAAAATTGTAACACAATAGACAGAGATGAACTTAGTAAATGAAACAAGCAGCAAATCTTCTAAGTTATTAAATTTCAAAATACAGTTTTTTCATAAAATTCTGGAAGTCTTTCGATTAAATCTAGTTCGCTGTTGAATCACTAGTTCGAATCAAAGATTCGAAATTTAAAAGATTGTAATAATTTTTATTAATGTAAATATCTTAGAATAAAATCTATATAATGAAAGTTCTATTGGTATTTTTCATTTGAGACTTGTATACTTTTGCCCTTTATTTTTACATTTTTTATCTTTATAAATCATTTTTAAGTCTCTGAGTTCATTTTAAAATTATAACATTTATTTTCTAAGATATTTTGAAATTAGATTTAAAGTATTTGTATTTGATTATCATCTATAAAGTTTCTTCAAAAACTTGAATTTCTAAAAAGAACTGACATATGAGTGTAACAGTAAAGAAATTGAAATAAAATACTAAATTTATTAATTACTTTTTTTTCGAAAGTGGACTATGATCCAGAAAATTGAAAATATATAATCCGCTCTTGTGAAATTTTTACTCCATGGAACGTCCAGACAAGGTTTGCGATTGTTATCGCAACAATTTTTGATCAGTCTAAAATTTATCCTATATCAAGACTTGAAGCATCAAAACGAGTAAATTTGTATAATTTTGTATCGAATATTGATAATTTTTAGAAATATGTAGGTTTTTCATTAGCAATTCATGTCTAACCTCAAATTGACTAATCTAAAAAATTCTTTTGATAATTCCACGACAATTTTGACATTGTTGGCTTGAAAATCATTTTAGTTTAAATTAATTTTTTTAAATTTATGATAATTACTTTTTTAATTTACTCTTATACTGAAAAAAAAATAAAATAAAGGAATAGAAAAATATATGAAAAATTTGAGGTTGTGTTACGTAAGAATTTTATTGCATAATCTTTTGCTTTTAATCTTAATACATGTATATACTGGTATATATTTACGATATTTACATATGCATATTTATAGACTAAGAATTTTTAAGGTCCAATTTTTTCAAGGACTTCAAGCAATTATTTTTGTTTTAAGACTTTATATAAATACTATAATTTATCTAATCATTTTTTATTTAACTACTCAGATTTATTAATTTTATTCGACCATGGTTTCTAATTGGGAAGATTTTTATGCAAAAAATCCATGCCCTTCGGATTTAGAACACAGTGAAAGCCTTTTAAAAGATTTTATAAACCGACATAAGGATCGTAAAATAGTTTTAGTAACGGTGAGTTTGTCTCATGTATTTCGTATATTAATTTTTTTTGTATATTTTTGGCTGTCATTATACTTAATAGAAATTTTTATATTTACAGAGTGGTGGTACTACAGTTCCCCTAGAACATAATACTGTTCGTTTTGTTGATAATTTTAGTGCTGGTACAAGAGGATCAGTGTCTGCTGAATATTTTTTAGAACACGGATACGCTGTTATATTCCTTCATAGGTAATTTGAAAAACGTAATTTATAATACATAATATATTATGTAAATTTTAATTTAAAAATTGAGGGTCCGGATGCAATAACTAGTTATAGAATTCTAACGCTCGATTTTAATGGCCCCTGAGAGTTTTTAAAACATTTTTTGAATTTTAATTTTTCAAATATACATTTGAATATGAAATTATAATATTAATATTTCAAAAATTAAAATTCGTAACATGTTTTAAAAACTCTCAGGGGCCATTAAAATCGAGCGTTAGAATGCTATAATTCATGGTTATTGCATCCGGACCCTCAATTTCGGGTTTAAATTTTCAGAGTGAAAACTTTGGAGCCATTCTCACGGCATTTTACAGGCCAGGTATTCCTTGATATGCTCGATTTAAAAACTGAAAGTGGAAAACCCTCAGTTACAGGTAATTTTTTACAAGAACAAAAGAAATAAATTTCTTAATTATTAAAAGAAATTATATCTAACTGAAAATACATTATCTCTTTTGTTTTTCAAGTTTCTCCGGAATATACAGAAAAAATTTCTAAAGTTCTTTGCAAGTACAAGGAGACTTTGAAGCAGGGAAAATTACTTCAGTTAAATTTCACCACGTTAGCTGAATATCTTTGGTTACTGCGTTCCATTTGTCAAGCACTGGCTCCTTTAAAAAGCAAAGCGCTTTTGTATTTAGCTGCTGCTGTCTCCGACTTTTACATTCCGTCGAATGAAATGGTGCGTCCTCCTTAATTGTTATCGTGTATCTTCTATAATATAATTTTCCTCAAATCAATAATTTTCAGGCTATTCACAAAATTTCATCGAGTGGTCCTCCAAGAATTGCACTTCATTTGGTTCCAAAAATTCTTGAGCCTTTAGTGAGTCTTTGGGTTCCAGAGGCATTTGTTGTATCCTTTAAACTGGAAACCGATGAAAACCTACTTATTTCCAAAGCCAGAGATGCACTCAATAAATATAAACATAACGTAAGTACATAATATTTTTTTTCTAATTCTTTGTGAAAAAATTTCAGAAATGTCCTTAAAATACAGAAAAAAAATTCTTCTTTGTTTTGTAGTTGGTTGTAGCAAACATGCTTCACACCCGCAAAGAGCGTGTCATAATTGTGAGTAAGGACAATAATTATCCAATATCTTTGACTAATTCTCAAATTTCAGAAGGAGAAGAAATTGAGAAACAAATAGTAGCAGATCTCGTGGAAAAACACGAAAAGTTTATGCTATATGCGGAAAAACTTAGTTGATTAAAAGATATTTTTTCAGTGTTCCAATACAATAATAAATTAAAATTTTTAACACAATTCTAAACTAGAAGGGTCGATTTTAAATAATGTAAATAATTACATACATGAAATCGAGTGAATCGAGGAAATTTCATTTACGAAAGGGTTTTGGGGTTTTAAAATTAAAGACGGAATTTTAGATATATTGGTATGTCTTTTAAATACTGTTTATTAGAGTTTTCAAATATTTGAATTGCTAAGTTTACATATATTTGAAGAGGTATGTATTTTTGCAATAAAAAGGACTCAGATTTACTATAAAGTGTCTTTTACTCAACTTAGGTATCACTTACAATAGTAATATATAAATATTTACAAAATAAGGATTTTTTACATTTCTAAATATGTATCGATAATTTGGTTAATTACGATTATGTGTAATTTGAAGCACTGTCTATTCTGATATTGATCTAAATACATATAAAATACAGATTCAAAATTCGATTCAAGGTATAAAAAAAGTAGAAATGGTTGGTCTGTGGATTGATATTTTATTTTCCGATTTTAAGGCCAGACATCATCGCGTTAATTTTTTCTGCAATTCTACGGTCTGATGGTCCACATTGAGCCAAAACGTAAGATAAAGCAGCCTGATCTTTTTGCTCGAGAGCTGTTTGTGCTGCTTCCATCAACATACTGGAAAAAAAATTACCAATTCATTACAACTCTATTGAATATTAATTAACAAGAAAAATAATAAGGAACCTCAATTTTACTCACTTAACTTTTGTTAAATATTTTACTTTTAACTCATCTTTCACTCGGGGTATATATTTTTTTGCTTCCATTTCGTTTTTATATTTTAGACATTCGTCAATAAAAGGCTGCAATAAGATATTGAATTTGATAAATAAATTTATTTTCAAACTAAAGTCTGAACTTTAAATATTCAAGAATTACCTCGTAGCCAATTGGAGATTTTTTGCTCTTGGAAAACTTTTCCAGTTCAATCCAGAAACCTTTTTTCGCTAAACTTTGAATTCGCAGCCACCAATACCTGTAAAAAATTATTATTATGAAATTGATGTATTACAATTCTTAAAATAAAATGTCTTAAATTAAACGTACAATTTTAATATTTTGAATACCTTCGATCAGGAATTTTGTATTCAGATCGTAGTTTATCAGCAAGTTTGACTTCATTTTGAAGAAGTAAAATCTGAACGGTTTCATGAAGTGGTTTGCCGACTACTGATTCATGTAAAGTTTCTTCCAAAGAACGTTGATAACGCAATAGTTTTATTTGCTCTTCTGTTAAAGCAGCGTTCGTGTCGTTACGAGCTAGCTTAAAGTTCTCTTGAGCAGTTTGTAACAACGCATCTCTAGAAATTGTGTTCTGAAAAATTATAAAATATATTTTTGTACTTTAAATAGAAGAAAAATTAACACATTTTATATTTTATAGATTGACAAATAAAACAACATAAGAAATAAAATTTCATCTTGAATAAATTCACCTTTGGCCGGTAGCTTTCCTTAACGAACCAGAGAGCTTGAGAATGATAATCGTCATACTGATTGTATATATCCCGCAAAGTTTCACGGTTATGATTCTGGCAATATTTTATATACAAAGCCATGGCTAAAGGACAATGCATAATAGACATCTGAAAAAATAATTTAGTTTGTTTCAATAGAGTTATAAAGATAAGGATGTTTCAAGGTTTTCAAAAAATTTCATGCTGGGAAATTACCTGGAAATCTCCTAAAGGCATATGTTCTCTAAGGTGAAGAATAACATGGTAAACCAAATCCGTGTTGCCACTTTCTACAGCTTTATTAAGGGCAACCCTTTCCTCTCCAAGTCTGAGTAACAAAGGTACTTGCAACTGAGCTTTTGGTTCATAATCTATTAACTAAAAAGGGAATAAATGAATATATAATTTATACTATTATATAAATTAAATATATTAATAAGTTAACATATTAAATATATTTAATAATCTAATACATAGAAAATATAATTATGTTTATGTAAATTAATGATTAACCTACTTTAATTGCTAATTGCTTTCTTCCAAAATCAGCAGCTCTTTTGGCTATTTCACTATAAGAAACACCTGGAGCATAGCCTAATTTATCGGCAATTTCTTCAGCAATCTGCTCCTTGTCCAGTTGCGTTTGCTTAACCTAGATTCAAATTATGATTTGATATTAATGTTACCTAGGTTTGGCTGATTCTTGAAAAAAATCGAAATTCATGTCCTTAATGATTTTTGCAAACCAGGATCGTCAATTACGAAGTCTTTTTTACTAATAAAACTACTGCACTAGATGTACAAATTTATGAAACAAATTTATTTTCTATATGATAAACAAAAAAGATATATCTAAGACAGTACCCTAAAAATCATTCCCTCGCTATGTCCCAACTGCTAAATTCGAAGAGAATCATTAACTTAAATCGTAAAATTCCTTACTTATTGTTCGTTGTCTTATTTTTTACTCATATAGGATAGTATTGACTGTACCTACATAAGTTTATAGTTTAAAAAATGGGATTGGAATTCTTTTTAAATATAATTCAAAATTTGTCCATAAAAAATCGATCATTCCCTCACCGTGATTGAAAAAAAGATGTTTTGTTAAAACGAATTTCACTACAAGTTTTTTAAATATTACATTTTTTAATGTCATTCCCATGTGTAATGTAATCAAAAGGTAAGCACTTTTCTATTTAATAATCATAGCATATTTGTATATGTTTCTGATAGTAATAAAGTACTGTACACAGTTCGTAAGAAAGTAAGGATATGTTTATAAGTTTTTGTCAGTTTTGTTTCATCTCGTCATTCCCTCATCATCATTCCCTCATAAATTTTGTATGAGGGAATTTTTTTGTTATCTTTATATTTAATTCAAATTTTAAAAAGTTGGGGATCACTATAATATTTTTATCAAACAAGACATAAACTAAGAATTGAGCAAAAAAAATTTAATGAGTTAGAAAAAAAATTATTAACTCGATAAAGCCAAATTCGATTTTTTTCGACAATCAGCCCTATATATTTCTATGGTTAAAAAAAAATACCTTATAACAAGCCCACTGAGCCAGAATTCTACTTTCGCCATCAATTTCCGACAATCGAAAATGTCGAGCAATTTGAATACTCAAGTAATAATGCCTTCTTGCAACTAATCTGTCCAATAGAACCTGAATTGTTAATGCATTTAATCTGTATTAGTTAAGAAAATGATAAAGAGTTGCTTTAGTTAATCAAGTACAAGGGTTATTTTCAAAAACTTAAGAATATTTCAACCTCAATGAGTTTTCATATTTTTCTACCTGAATCCAAAGTTCAACTTGTTGTCAGTAATTTACAAATATTAGTGATTTTAAAAAGTTTCGAATATTAAAAGATGTAAAGGATACTGAGTGCATGTCAAAGGAATTCCAATATTGGGATGACGAACTGCATTTAAAATCCTCAAAGTTCGACACATGATGACATAATTGTCAGGATTTATCGTCTTAATAAATCCCATTCCATATTTGGCAGCCTAAATAAATTTCAAATTAATGAATAGAGCTCAACAAATTGTATATAGTTAAAACTACTTTAAAATAGTTTGTTGTTGATAAATTTAAAATTTATTATGCTTTCTCACTCACTCTCATGAGCAGCTTCTGAGTATCAAAATCAAATTCGTGGCTGGCAGCAGCAATACAATCGTTCACAGCAGTGTCCAGTTTATCCTTAACTAAATCTATATAACTATCAGCTTTGTGGCTCTTTTTTTGAAATTGCTTCGAAGCTTCCAGGAGATACGAAGCAGCATCAGTTGAATTAATACGGAATATTTTTTGCACGACAGTCGGAACTTTTTGAATCATTTCGTGTGTGTAATTTGAAATAACACGTACTCCATCAATTTCTGTTACAAGATGAACAGGACCTTCGTAAGTGTAAAGCATCGTTTCTCCAGATCTACCGATAATCATCACGGTAGTATTCCAAGTGCAAACCACAGCTTCTGTTCCACACCTGAAAAATGTTGACAATAATAAAGAATTTTTAATTTTTAAGAAATCAGAAGTGAAATTAAAAAAATAGATTGGAAACAAACCAAGCAATGTCGGTCAAAGGTTCTTTCATATTCGTCGAACATTCGCAGTATTTCGTTTTGAAATCGACTGAGCCAAGATACAAATATTCTGAGTCGGAATATAAAGCAATATGTCTATTGTTTCCAGAAACTGCTATTGCTGTCACACTGGTTATTTTATTGTTAAAGAGTTTACTCTGAAAAGAAGGAATTGGTATTTGTTTAGAATATTAAATATCTTCTTATCACTTTGAAACTTATAATCAAATAAAGTTTTATCAAAATAGCTACTACACTTACAAAGGCTAAAGTTGTAGAGGCTTGGTTCTGATGAATTTCATGAATGCCTTCTTGGTTCGAGAGGATTACTTGACTATCTCTATCCCTACGTACGATGCACCATTCGATTGCTCCTCCAAGTTCTGCTTTAACAAAAATTAATGAATTACAAATAACGAGATAATAATGTAATATGTAATTCAAAGTTGAATCCTCTAAAGTTGAAAAGTTTTCATTTTAAAAAGTTAATGGTTACATGTACCTAAATAAATATAACATTATAAGACAAAGCTATTTATTTGAAAACTCACTAGGAATTTCTATTTGACGAACTTTCGGATCAGTCACGTTATTCACCAAGAAGATGCGACTCGTAGATGTTAAGATAGCAACTCCAGTTCCATTTACGCTTACAAAAAATTTGGCATCAATGACTTTCGTCTCCTTTGCTTCCTGTGAAAATAAATACATTTTATTTACTTATATTATGATTGACTGATTAATGAATTAATGCTAATATATTACGTTGCCCATGCTGAAAGCGTGTTGATAATTGCCAAACATGTCATAGATAAGAACCATTCCGTCTTCCTGAATACAGAGTAATTCTTCCCGATGGGACCAACCTAAAGTCACCAACTGTCCACTCGTCCACTGTAAAAGTTAAGTCAATTTATTATTGCTTCTATTCATTAAAATGAAAAAGAAAGTAACACAAATATTTACAGCAGAAAATTATTAGATACTGAATACATTATTTACTTGTAGTTTTGCCATAAATTTGCCTGATGATGAGTAAAGCAAAATTATGGGTTTTCCGGTTCCTTGAACTTTAACAAGCTTTTTGGGATTCCTTGTAATTGCTATAGATCCTCCGTATGGTGCTGCTATCACTAAATTATTCGCATTTGCTTCATTGTGGAAGGAAAGTGGATACAGTTCGAATTTTCTGTATATTCAACATGAATGAAAAAAATCATTAAATCTATGAACTATGATCGAAAATTAACATTAAAAGAATGTCTAGTTAACTATACGTTTAATATATATATATTTATTTAAGTACGTAATTGTTAGCATAATTTATAAAATTAATAGAAATAGTTTCTATAAAAATACGAAAGTAGTTAAAAGTTACATAAATGAAATCAAAAAGTTATGTTTTTTACCTGAAATAAATGTCCCGTCCCAACGGGAACCAGTCAGCTGTTAACATAACCGACATAATTACGATTTATAAATACCAAACTTACTTTATAAGACGTTAATTTATTATTTTATGCAACTAAATTACGAGGTAATATGTTTTTGACGTTATAAATGTTAAGCAGGCCATATTAAGTACAAATACGTTAGTTTGAGTGGTTTGGGTTTGGGCAAAATTTCAGTTTGTGACGTTTGTGTCAAAATTATCTGTCATAATTACATATGACAGAAGAATTGTCAGAGTGGCTACACTGGGTGAGTTTGGCTCTTTATTATATTGGCTAAACTGGGAAAACTGGACATAACCTAGAATTATTTTGAATTTGCCGCTGAATTTTTTAATTTTTTGCGTTTTGTTGGTTTTATTCTAGTGACAGGAAAATTTATATTTTTTTAATATAATAAAAAATAAGTTTTTTCGTAAAAGTTTTTTTTGTTCGAGTGGTACGAAAAAATAAGAAAATCAGGCAGAAATATATTATTGTAAGTGAATTTTCTTTTAAGTTTAAAAAAAAAGGAATTGCATAAATTGTATTAATAAATTAAAACTACTAATTACATTTGCATTTTAATCTCAAAATCTGCATATCGAATATTCTCAAAATATCTATACTTCGAAGATTTTAGCAAAGGTTTGATTTTAGATTACTACTTAAGAAAATAAGAATAAAAACAAGACAATAATTACTTTTTGTCTCTTTTTATTAACCAAGTGTGATAAATTATTTCAGTGGAATGAAACGGGAAGAGTGGGTAGCACCGATACCGGGTCTACCGTGCTTTACAGGTTTGTATGTCATCGAAAATTCGCCAAGATAGTGTCCAATCATTTCTGGCTTGATTTCCACCTGGTTAAAAGCTTTTCCATTGTAAACTCCGACAATGGATCCGACCATCTCGGGAACAATGATCATATTACGCAGATGTGTCTTGACAACTTCAGGCTTCTCATTTGGAGGAGCCTCTTTCTTGGCCTTGCGTAGTTTCTTTACCAATGCCATTGGTTTGCGCTTCAATCCATGTGAGAAACGCCTGCGTGCACGTGCGTGCATCAACTCCATTAACTGCTCACTGAAAAACAAACATGTTTTTATTGTCGCTCTAGTGTGGTAATTTGTTATTTATTATGCTTAAAGAGTGTTGTCATCTAATTATTTTCAAATTAAATATAAAAAAGAAAGTAACTGAGAAAAATCAAATAACTAAATGAGAATTGTTTCTCGTACAAGATCCAGAAAGGTTCTTTCACATATATAATTATCAATTGTAAACAGAATAATGTGGTTAAAAAGTAAAAATCATTTAAATCAGTCAATGACACAAGTTTAGAAAGTTTCTAAAGTAATATTGTTGAAAATATGAGCAAATTCAACTGGATAAAATAGATTTTTGACATTCTTAATTAGAACTCTTCTGAGGCCATTTAAAATAAACAAGATTATTTTCAAAATTTGTACTTACTTGGGCATATCCAGGAGTTGATCAAGGTCCACACCTCGGAAGGTGAACTTCCTGAAGGTCCTCTTCTTCTTGAGAGTTTCATCAACCTGAATTAAAAAATGACATTGTAATATAACTAACCTCAAAACCAAAGAGAGATTCTGGATTTAGGAAACATCTTTTTAGGTTTCATGACACGTGATAACGCAAAAAAACAAATTAAAGTGAGAATAATAAGAATATTATGGAGATGCTAGAAATATTAATGGATTTAATAGACATTTTTGCATACCTCAGCCATTGTGAGTAGCGTGATTAGCGTTGGATCAAAAGAACACGAAAAGAAATATACACAAAGATGGAAACAAGCAGAAAGAAAGATGGCCTGAAAATAAATTACTATGTAGATAGGAAACTAGAAAAAGAAATTTGAGAACTGGCTATGACTCTAGAATTCGTGACATGTGAAAGGCATTTAAAACCACCTCTGCTCCGTCTGCTCCTAACGCTCCAAACCTCGTTCCTCTTAACCCTACCAACCCTACCGACCCTATACCAAACCCTACTCACTCAAGAGAGTTCAGAGTGGGGATCAGAATACGCCAGCAATGCTCCGCAAGTTTTCGAATTCAAATTTCGGACAGACTTCCTTAACTGCAACTCTCTCGTATCTTAACTTACTCAACTGCGCATGCGTTGAGCTCTCGACATGTGATTGGTTATTATGCGCGCGTAGTTTGAAATTCTAAAAATACGTACCGAATGCGCATGTACATACGTCAGTTTAGGTTGGGTCATAGTTTAGAATTCAGGGAATTCAGAGAGGAATTTTGTTAAGATTTTTGTGAGTCTCATGCTCATGCACAAATTAGTTAAGATTTGTGAGAGTTGAGTGTACATTACCAGTATTTTTTCTCTTGAAACTTCTTACTAATTGCTGATTGTGTTTAGATAAGAGAGAAAATGTCAGAAACAGATGGAGCAAAAATTCGTACATATATCTGTGGAAAACGAAGTGTTGTAAGTATCATTATCTTTTTTTATTTTCAGTTCATTTTTTCATTAATAGAATTAAATATTTTTCGCTTTCTGATAATATTTCTTTTTAAAATAGAAGTATGGCTACAGAACTCTTACAATTTTACTTTACTTCAGGATAAGGCTCTTGATCTTTTGAAAGAGGAGAAGGTTCGTAAAGGAAAGCAACTTAGAGATGAGACTAATAAGTATGAAAAAATGGCCAAATACTGCACTTTAACTACTACATTAAAAAGAAAGAGAAATTCTTGTGTAGCTGGCTTCTCTCATTCTTTCGCTACATCTCAAATGCGATCTTGTATAGCACGACACGATTGGATAAATTTACAGAGATTAATTCCTCTGCTATTGGACTACTCAACAGACAAAGAACCACTAATTTGGAGATTCGCTTTAGCAATTTTCCTAAACAGTCCTGAAAGTAGTGCTACAAATTTATTTCAATTTCTTGAAAAATGTATAGGTAGCGTAAATGAAATTGAATCAAACAAACCAAATTTGTTCTTGCAACGACTTTTGACTTTACAAACTGAATCTCTTAAGTCGAAGAAGTAAAGACTAAATAGAAATTCGTTAAAATTAAAGACTGATTATAAAATATTGTATATACACGTATATTTTGTAAATTATAAGGGCTTTAAGTAAATATTCTTGTTTCATACATTTTGTTTTAAAATAAAATTACAATTTACTCTCAGATACTCTCAATTACAAGTCTTATTATTGATCATTAGCAGTGAATATTATTTACTATATGTAAATGTTAATAATAATGAGAGTATATCTGCGTACATTTTTGAAATGGCGTTTGAAGTTATTCATATTTTGTAGAATTGGAAATAATGTATAATACTGCCCTATAACGGAAAAGCATACGTAAGCGTAGTCTGGATCAAACATTTTGTAAAAAAACTGATTTTAACTTTAATTATATAATCAATAAAATTTGATTTTTCATTAAAACTTCACGTATGTTTTATCATTTTAGGATAAAATATAAGTCAACGCGTAGAAATAGGACAAGAGATATATACATATAAGAATATATGTATATATACATATATGTATGTATATATACTATACATGCGTTATTTTTACATTTTAACTTACAAAAAATACCGTTAGGCAAAGTTATAATTACAATTAAAAAGCTGTAATAATATCCTACTACATTACTATCGATTGCACAGATTTCAGTAAAAGTTTGTTGAAATCTGTTTTACGATCCAAAATGATCGCAAGTCACACGATTGCACGAGCGATTATTCACAATGTGCAGTATTTACATTGCTTCGTATTGTAGATTACTAACGTAAAGTATTAGTCTTCTCTGCATTAGAACACTTGAATATAAAAACTATGCTTGTCTTTGTATATACAGATACTTTAGCGAAAAACAATGAGATATTTTTAAAAAACCCTCAAGCACATCAGGTTTAAATGGTAGAAGTCTATTTAATTTAATATCCTTGTTTTCCAATGCTTATTTTTTAAATATCTCTTATTTATATTGTTCACAAAGTGATCCGACTTTCAAGGCAGGCATACTTTCAATTGATGAATCCGATGTGCTCTGATCATTTATAATTCTAGTACGTATTTGAAATAAACATGGCATAATCGCAATCTAACTAATGAATTTTTAGATGTACGACTTCGATCGATTAAACTAAATGTGGTCAGTATGACAAAATTATAAACTTATTCGCTGCGATTGTGATATCTTAATGAATGGTATTTCAGATTGGCAAGATACTCATAAAGTTATAGATATTTGACGAGAGAAATGTAAAGGTGAGTGATGAAAATGAAAAGTCGACGGAATAACTGTTTAACCATAAATATATGTGAAAAGTGGAATTCAATCGAGTGATCACCGGTCAATCTAGTGGCAAATGAACATGCGAGTCGTTAGCTGCCAACTTAATTAGAGTTTTCTTTACTCTGAGTATTGGAAGGCGGGCTGCTGGTTTTCCGTGCCAGCACTCTCGCATCAGTTTTCCCATTTCAGTAAGAGTCTGCAAATAAAATAAAAAGTTTTCCAGACATTAAATTTTATAAGTCAGCCTGTTAAAATTTTTTATCATACAGTAAAAATCATGTATTTCTTCTCCGTGAATTCCCTAAGAAGTTTTTCTATATACTTCTATCGAGGTTCTAGTGATTCAAATCCCACCTTAAACTATCGTTATCTACTTACCGTATCGGAGTGCCACCTATTTGGAAGTAACGGCCTTCGTTGGTCATGTGAGACTAGTTTGCGCATCTCCTCAAATGAAGGCTCTTGATTGCCACTTGATAACCATTCAGAGAATGGTGCAGAGTACTCTAAAGCCACGCCGTTACTAATACATCTACGGCAAACTTCCCAAAAAATGAGACCGAGACTATAGATATCAGCTCGTCGAAAGCTTTCCAAACACTCTAAATTAACTCTGTTGAAAAAAAATGAACCATTACTATTACAAATATTACATTATTCTGTATTGCATTTTCTGAAATATTTTAATCGTCTTTCTTACGTTTGCTCAAGAATCTCAGGACTCATGTAACGTCTAACTCCTTGTCGAATATCTACTCTGTCAGCAAGTAAACGATCATGTGTCACTGCTAAAGTAAAATCGGCAATTACACAGGCTCCGTTGGCCTTAACGAGAATGTTCTTTGACTTCAAATTACGATGCGCCATAGCAGGCTTCCCCTTTGTACCGTGAATTTCAGTATGAAGGTATAGTAAGCCGTTGGCTATGCTCAGGCAAATATTGAAAGTCTGATGGTGTGTTAATGGATGGGGAGAGTGACTTAAGTTATCATACAAAGATCCAAGTTCATGATAGTGGGTAACCAACCACAGTTGCGTACAGCTTGCACGACTAGTCATATCACTTCCTACGTATCCCAGAATATTGTCATGTCTGGACGGCAATAGTTGAGAGTATACTTCAGTTTCGCGTGCCCATGATGCTTCGTCGCGCGAAAAGTATATCTTCACAGCTACGTTTTCTCCATGCCACACACCCCGCCACACTTCTCCACCAAAACCTCCACTACCTCCACTGCCAAGGCGTTCAGCAAGTGCTACTTGTTTAGCTAGAGTTCTTTGTACTAATAACGGAAGGCCAGATCCTGATCCACTTGTTAAACTTCTTCCATCAAGATACTCCTGAAAAGGAAAAAAATTATATTATTATAGTATTAATTGTATCTTTCATTTTAAATTTTATTGTTGTATTATACTATATCAGAAATAAATATTTACCCTAAGAGTACTATCACCTGCCGCAGTCGCCCTTAACTCGTGAGGGTAAGTAGTAGTAGATGTCGTAGATGGGGATGAAAAATGAAGGATAGATGGTCCTATATCCGAATCAACAAGCAATTTATTACGTCTAGAAGTAGTAGATCTTTTCCTTCGTGTCCTACGGGCTAGAAGACAGAAAAGAACTCCACTAGCGACAATGCCTAAGCCAATCATAGGGCCCAGAATTGCTAACGTTAATTTAAGCAAATATTCTTCTCCATTCTTGTCTGTAAATACAAAGAACAAAATCGTCAGCCCTGAAATTGCACTATAAACTAATTTTTGAAATTAACGTATTCCATAAGAGATTGTGCATTGCACAACTTACCAACTGTAAAATCCTCTAAAACTGGAAACGGCCCCCCGTTACATAAATCAGCATGACAACAATCGACGTGGAATTGAGGTCCAACTTTCGGATTTTCAAGGCTCGGAAGTTTCTGTGGTTTTGTGCATGAAAATCTCATTTTTTCAGCAGTTTTTGCGCAACCTCTTCCTGTTCGTTCCGTTCCATCCATTTCTCTCACCTTTGACTTCCAACACTAGAAATGTTAAATACAAAGATATAAACTTTCAATGTCTATGAAACTAAGGGTTTTAGGATAGAAAAAAAGAACCTTACAACGATTGCATCATGGCAGATTTCTGGTTCCGAACAGTCCGAGCCATCGCAGAGATAACACTTAAACCGACCCTGTATTGCAATACTGCTACTAAGACTGTGTTCGAGCAAATCTGACGGTTCTTTAACATCTTCCTCTTCAAGAGAATTGTCATCTTCTTGCAATGAAGTTCTGTGTCTCTCTCCTAGTGTTTTCAGAAGAAAACAAATACATTACAAATTTTTAAGCCACATTTTTTTCCAGGATTAAACATGTCTTTACAAATCATAAAATGTCTAATAGGATTTTTTTCACTTGTCAAATTATTCGCCCCGACACCTGGTTTAAAACATTTATCTAATACATAAGATTTACCATAATCAAAAGAGGTTAGTATGAAAGATTAAAAATATCCTTATAAGCACCTTAAGGAAATGTTATAAACACAATTTATAAAACCCCTTGAAAAATATGGTCAAGGAAAGAAATATAAATTAGAAATAAATTAATAAAAATAAAGTGAGAAAGGGCTAAATCCAAGGTTTGAGTGGGTATATGATAAGCTGCAAAGTTTAATCTCACATTATCAAAATTGAAGGCAAATATGTTGCAAGAAAATTAATATCAGTATCTAGAGGTATGTTAACATTAGATGCAGAAAAAATGTTTTAAATTTCTTACCTGGGCAGATTTTAAATGTCAACAACAGCACAAAATGCGTGATAAATATAGCATCCGCCATTTCTAAGAGCGTCAAAACAACAATGGACATAAAAAGTTAAATTCAGTTAAATTCTCCAATTTCTGACTTTGGCCAAAGACATTATAAAACTAGTTGCGGCGCGCTACTTGCCTGCCGCCTATTTTTGTCATGGGTAACTAAAATGATCACACAGACACAGAGCAACACAGAGAAAAATTTAGTTCCTTGTTCCAGCTGGTTCCAGTACTTCCAGTAACATTCAACAACAATTTACGTTTAACTGTTGAACCTGGTTGAACTTTCTATTAATTAAATCAAATAAATAAATAAAATACACATATAAATGCGTGAACAGCAGAGAAAAAATTCTCATCCAGTATTTTAAATAGCATTTAAAAACGCATACAATTTATTTTTATTTTCTTTTACACTAATAGAGCTTAAAATAAAGCTCTAAAAAGTTTTAGAAGTATTTTTACAAAAAATATCAATATTGCACAAGGAGTCATCAAACAAGCCCGCGTAAAACAAATCTACATTTATTACAATACTATTTATTGTGTAGTATTTAAAAAGATTTGTTACGTTTATGAGCTTATTTCCAAAGTGTTGAAATTAAAGAATAATTTCATTCTTGAAATTTCTTGTGAGTTGTTTGTGCGGCAGAACAATGGAATTCAAGAGGATTTTTTCCGAGGCTAAACTCACGCTGGTACCTAAAACACATTAAAATGCATTACAGATTCATGGTCTGAAGTATAATACAAACCAACAGAATGTGAATTATTGCCATACTGAGAATTGTGATCGCAGGATTCAGCTTGCCATTGACGTTAAATAATGGTGGGTTCTCCATTTTGGCGAAAGGTTTATTCGGGTTTGGATCACAAGGAGTACCTTCCACTCGAGCCCATTCTCCCACAAAACTATTTTTGCCCACTATGCTGTGTAAAATGACAGAATGTGCCTGAATCTGTGCATTTTCCAGAACTATTGACTCCCGAATTCTCACACCAGGTCCTACAAAGGCTTTTGATCCGATGCTGACATTAGGTCCCAACTAGAAACAGAAATAAATGGTTACGAGTTGAAATGTAACAACGATTGGGCGTGTTACCCTGTTAAAATTGAAAGAAATAAAATCATACCACACACGTCGAATCTACTGATGCTGTAGGATGAATATAAACATCTCCAATGATTCGATCTTTATAATTTTCTGGCGCTACCAATCGTTCTGGTTTCTTTGCTCGAAATAAAGCAAGATAATGCCGATTTGCATAAATAGCTGCTCCTGCCGTTTTCAATTGAGACCACCAGTTGGTAACTGGAAGGGCATACATTTTTCCTGTTCCAGCCAATCTCGATAACACATCTTGTTCCAAAGAGATGTGCGCAGGATCTTTATCATTACCATTTTGCTGAACACTAAACATAGAGCTAAACATTGCTAATCTTCCCTTTTAAAGTTATTTTTCAAGTAGTTTATGGAAAAAATTATTCAAAAGTATATTTTCTTATTTTGATTATTATTATTACTACTATTTTACAAACCCAACTTTCTCAGTATCCTGGTTGGTATAGAAGACATCAGTCATAGTTTTGAAAACCTCCGGAGACGTGACATACACTCCACAATTGATTAAAGATGAAACGAAAGTGGATGGTTTTTCCACATAATGAGCAACCTCTCCTCCTTTACCCAAAAACATGCAACCATAATTTAAAGATTGTTGCCGAGTTGCTTCTGTAGCCATTATAGTAAACAAGGAACGTTTATTTTTGTGAAATTCAATCAGTTCTTGAAGAGGAAAGTCCGCACACACATCTCCATTCATGATGAAAAAGTATTTCGTGTTCCCGGAGATAATTTGATCTCTAAAATGATACATCCCTCCTGCAGTACCTAGGTGTGTAAATTCTTGTAAATACCGGATGGATAATGCATACATGCTCATCATTTCTTGAACAAAGTGGTGTAATTCAGAAGCCGGATATGAGCCGATTATTAAAACTTCATTCAAATCTGGTACTTTGGCACAAGCTTCAATGTGATGTTGTATCATTGGTAAGCCCGCGATGGGGAATAAAGGTTTTGGTACATCTAGAGATAGTGGACGGAATCTGGTACCTGCAATATATATATATAATAGTTTATCATGTAGAGCGATGCATGCAAAAATAACAAAAAAGCCACTTAATTAACTATTTGAAAAATAAAATTACCCTTTGAGGCTCCTCCAATCAATATAATAGCCTTCATCATCTTTGATGTACTTCTTGAAAAGCTGTCTACAAATTTTCGAAGACTTGATGTTCGATTTAAAAAAAATACAACTAATGAATAGGTGTGGTGTGGGTGTGATCAACAAAACGAATTTGACACGTAAATTGCATGTCTAGCAATGTCTAGTGTCTACAGAGGTGTCTACTGTCTACAATGTCTACATCTCAAGCTCAACAACCACTATCACTATATCTATGCCAGGGATGGGAAGGTGAGAAAACCAAACGTATTATCAAATTATTCTACGCATGATTATCGACTAATCACAAGCATCAATTTCCAATCGTGAACAAGAAGTGATTGGTCGAGCTGGGTCGAGAACCTAATGCGTCTTGCAAAAGTGTGCTACCGGCCTTATGCATATAAGTTGATGTTTGCAATCGTGTAGAGTTTTAATGTTTATTTATATTTATTTTTTTTTATCGATATATCTTTGAGCTTTTTTTTAAATAACCTATGTTTAATATTACTTATTTTTACTGTAGGGAATTTACTGTAAAAAAAAGATACCAATTTAAAGATTTACAAATTTTATTTATGGAATAAAAATTACGCTTTAAGATTACTTTTTCTGTGCGGCAGCTTCATCTTCGCGTTGATAAGATTGTAGGAGTTCTTGTCTCTTAGCAGCGATTCGTTCTACTCTACGCTTACGAGCTTCCCTCACCTTTGTACGTCGAGCTTCGGCTTGGTCGGAAAGCATGTCAGATCTCAGCTTTTCAGCCTTTTTTTTGTGGATGTATTCCATAAGAACTCTCTTGTTCTTGAAAACGTTTCCCTTAGCTTTCATGTACAGGGCGTGGTATAAGTGCCTATCAATCTTTTTCGTTTCGCGGTATTTCTTGAGAAGTCGTCGAAGTACTCGCATTCGTTGAACCCATAAACCCTGGAAAGGAATTAAACGCACAGGTCATTCAAAACCACATAATTAAATCATATTTCTGTAGTATTAAGTACTGCGAACTGAGATTTTGGTAATGATAATAAATTTCTAAACGAGATAATTACCTTCCGTGGAGTTCGGGCATTGGCAGTACCTTTTCTTTTACCAAACCCACAATGCCTTCCCTTTCTCCTAGCTTCAGTGTTCTTGCGTACTCTTGCCCTGGAGTGGACGGCAACAGGCTTTTTGATAATTAAACCATCCTTAATAAGCTTGCGAATGTTTTGACCTGTTATTAAAATATAGTTGCAATTTCTATTTTATTAGATGATAAAACTATCCGTTTCATACTTTATCCATTTCTAAGCAATTCTATAGTGTCAAATTTGTGATTGAACAAGATGTTTTCATAAAAATGAATAATAAAAAAAAAATTGAAATAAAAAAACTTACGTGAGTTTGAGTTCGCAATCTCATTAACTTCGTTAGGATCCAACCAGACTTTTTTCTTGCCGCATCGCATAACAGAGGCGGCAAGCCTCTTTTGTAACTTTAATGAACTGAAAATAAAAGTGAGGTTAGATCATTATACATCTGTCAAACTTAACAATACATTTACTTTACACATTGTTTGGAAGAATGTGAACAAATAAATTACTATTATAATACATTAAAATATGAAACTGCTCAAATTTTAAAATAATTATGTTATTAACACTGTGCCATGTGGTCATAAGCAGAAACTTTGTCACGAGGAATAAGTAGTATTTTACTAATAATTTCCCAGTAGAACGAATACGAATAATTCAAGCAATACAAAATTCTTATGGAATGTTTTTCAACCATTTTATAATAATACTTTCTTTTAAGATATATATTAATTTAACAAGACAAATTACCTCATGATGAAATCTGCGAATAGACGACCATAAAGAAATTGAAAGAAATCAAACACAAGAAGGGAAATCATTAGGCGATATTCTTCCTTGCAGAGTTGGGTACGTAAACCACCTGTTATGCTGTTCACACTACAGTTCTTCCACAAGCTGCCATTGGTCAAAATTTGGCGCGCGATTCAAAATTGAATTAAATTAAGTCAAGTTTGAATCGCGCGCCAGATTACAGCCAATGACAGAATATCTCCAGCCAACTTTGAGAGCACTGCGCAGTTTACACATTCCTCAAAATTAGCGCTAGTGAACCCAGGTGAACCTATAATGTTACATTAGTGTACACTGTGTATATGCAGGTATATGTATTATGTAGCGATGTGTAAATGTGTGCTACAAAATAGTGCTTGGTGTGGTGGAAATTGGAATCAACAGGTAGAAGCAGGTAGAAGACAGAAGTTAGAACGCTGCCTGATTTCCTTTAAATTTTTGGTTTTTTCTTTGGTTTAGCTTATCTTTACTGATTTATAAAATGTGTTTCGCTGGCGAGCAAACTGTGTTTCCTTAAGTATCTCGACAATACAAACAGTACTCTTTAACTCGTGTTTAGTGCATGACGAAGAGCTCAGCGTTCGAGGTGAAATTCCTTGAATTCCAAAGCTGGTCCAGGTCGTGCAGCGCAGCATCCAGGTTAAGAATGTCACTTTTATAATGGCTCGTCATTGACATGGGAAGAATGCAGTGAGTAATATACATAATTCAATATAATCCTCTTTATTTTCTTTCAATTTGCAATTATTGTGCTGCGACTGTATTTACCGCTTCTAATTTAAAGAACAAACGGTAGAGGGGGAAATAAATGAGCTATGAGCTATGTACTACTACTACGTATGCGAGATAGGTCAAAGATAATCATTTTATAAACATAGATGCGTTCTGGGGCGCCAAAGTGGGGGAATGATATTTGTAGAGATAACAAGTTTTTCTACTTTATTCACGATTTTTATGTTTCAATTTGAAAAGAGTATTTGTCAAAAATATTCATATAATTAAAGGATATCTCAGCTAGCTGGTGGGATATTTCAAAATAGTCCCCCAAGATATCCTTTCAAATCCCATACTCGATATGGTAAAAAGTAAAAGCTTGAAAACATGACAAAATGCGTATGATGTAAATGTATAGACAGTTTATCTACTGTATTTTTAAATAATCTTGTAAGTTTTATCTTGAGAATGGTCTTAAATCATTTTAAAGAAATGGTATGAATGGGGGTGAGAACTGTTGATACCCCGTCATCAAGGGGATAAAAAATGCATATAAATAATAGAAAAGACAGAGAAAAGATACTATGTTGATGTCCAACTTAAATTTTATTTCACACTGAAAATTTCAGAAAATGCGTCATTGTCAGCTTCTAAAGTAGTAAGAGATTGCTGGGGATCCAAATGGGTGACGGAAACCCATTATGGCCCAGCATCGGCAGCAGAACCGCCAGCATGAATTCTTGCCATTATGCGACGTCTTATTCAACATAATCTCTTTGGCTTCGTATTTTTGCGACGTGGTGTTCGATCTTGCCATGGGGTACGCTCTTGCTCATCATCCATCAGCTCCAGCAGTACTTTTTCCTTTAAGCATCACTCTAGTTGTGACCTCCCTTTTTATATCACAGGTTAACGTTTTAACTATATATAAAATTTTAAATAGACAATTATCTATATTATATGAGTTTTGAAAAATATAACAATGATTTTATATCCGATTAGGTGGTCAGTATACGGTGGTACCTCTGGGGTGCGAGGGGTAAACTAACAAATAATGTGACAAACACTAACTGTGATTTAAGTCACGAAAAGAAGACTGGTAGTTGGACGATGGGATGGGTGTTACTACTTCACTCGACTCAAGCTGGAGTGCTCTGGCGTTATTTTAAACTCTTCATTCCAGTCGACCTAACTTATGTCAAACATGAAGTACGAAATGTTATTTGGTCTTTATATTGATTATTGTGACAATATATTCTAATTATGATGTCAAAAATTTAATTTTACTGCACTACAGGTGAGAGAATTATGCGTTCTACGTTTGATACACGCTTTTTGCGAAGCAGCTCCAATGTTATTGCTACAGCTCTACTTATTATCAATAGGAGTAGAAAAAGAAATTGAGCTGGATCAAGGAAGTGGTAAAGTCGGAACAGCAAGAGATCATGACAAGTTAGAAAAACTGACTACAGTATCAGCTGGACTGTCTCTTTGGAGTGTATGCTGGGCTGTAGCAAGTTTTAGCAAAGGAGCAGCTCGACTCAGAAATTTGGAACGCTTGGTACTCACATGGCTGGGCGTTTTGGCTCAGTTGTTCTGGAGATTAGGAACAGTAAGCGCAAGAGTTGGAGTTCTAATTGCTTACGCGTCTCTTTATGGTGGTCAGTGGTTATTAGTTGTAATGGCTCTCCACTGGCTATCAATGCTTACCTGGCTGATGCTCACGCCTGACGGATTGTTCCATGGAGGAGAACGTCTTCCCCTTTTCCGAAAAACATTCCTAGCATCGCTTCTTGCATTTGTTTATATATTTGTCTATGTTAATCTCCATGAAACTAATCATCGACAAAAGATGGTTGGTATTTGTTTCTTTTTAAGGTTTACAGCACAGAGAATAGCATTTCGATTATTAAACAACTATTTTATTTGACAGGTAATCTTTTATACTGTGATGTTCCTTGAGAATAGTTTACTTATTGGGGTGTGGGCAGCAGGTGTTAATAGGACTGATATTCATCTTAACCACCCACCCCGACCAATTGTACTTATTTTGACTCTTCTAGCTTTATTTTTTGGAGGTCTTTGTTTCATGGGTCTCTATTACAGGTGGGTTTAGTATTTGCTTATAATGCAATTGCATTGCTTTATAATTACGTTGAGCTCTGCTAATCCTCTACTTTATTCAGATTTTTTCATGTAAGGCGTTTGAGATATGAGGCTGGTGGAAGAATGAATGGGACGAACGTAGTAACAACATTAACTAATCAGGTTCGTAAATAGAAACATGATTAGATTCTTAATTTTCTTTTAAGTGATGAAGTTATATATGTCTTATTACATGAATAGGATATATCTGGAGCGAAGCACATGAGTTATATTGACGATAAAAAAGTAAATATAAACATTAGTGTGCGAGGAGTTAAATGCAGTAACGGTGGAATTCCTGGAGTATTCAACTGTCGTTTCGCAAATCCTGCTGTCACAAATCCAAATCGAAAGAAAAAGAAACCAACGACTTTCGTACCTCCTCCGTCTCAACATCATCCAAACAATTTGCCGTTAGTAGCAATGGGAGATGCCAAACAATGGATGAATAATGGAAGTACACGTCAATTGATTCCATTTTGGAAAAGACCGTTGTCTAACGCCAGCATGATTCACGTAAGATATTTTACTTTTAAGCTTAATAAGTGTTGATTTAAATTAAACATTTTTAAACAGAACAATTTTCAGGATGATGATTCGTCAGGAGAAAAAAACGAAGTCGATGTGGGAATAGGAGGATCACTCAGTGTGAACTTGATTCACGAAAAACTAAGAGAAAAAAAACAACAACAACTTCGGGAATTGAGAGCCATCCAAGAAGAAATTAAGGAAGGAAAGCTAGTTCCACCTCCTTCAGCTTCCACGTCATCTTTTTCTTCATCACCATCAGCATCAAATCAGAAACCACCTAATACGAAAATTCACACTTCGCCTAGTTCTCCGTTATCAACATCAGTGCTCACACTTTCTGATCAGAATGGTTTATCGTCATGGCCACCAGTTAAGATGCATTGCCTTTTGCCTCCACCACCCTCGTCGCCCTATCATCCCACCTCATATCCTTCAAATCATTGGAAAGGACCACAAAAAGATAGAGCCGAAACTCCAGAAATTCTGTTAGCACCACGTTGCCTTCCACATCATTATACTCACTGGACATCGCCAGAAAATTCTAATCATAGGTGAGAAAAAAATTATATTAAAAATAAAATCTTTGCGTTTTAAAAAATATGGTTATATTTGTTAGTTGTAAGTGTTGTAAATTAAAAATAATACTATTAACATGAAACAGGTTACACAATGGTCAAAATGGTGATGATCAAAGTTCTAAAGGTGAAGGGGAAGGAGAAGGTGAACTCAGTGATATGGAAGGTAGCCAAGTTTCATTGCCTAGAAGTTATACGTTACCTCGTGAGTTCAAATATAATAATTCCAACTATGTCATAAAAGGACGCCGGGGATGCAGTAAAGTACTATCTTCGCGCTTTTATTTACCATCGACCAATAGTTCAGATGGTAAGTGAAACGAAAGTATACAATGCATAAAATTTAATTGTCAGCAGTTTTATTAAGCTTCCATAACATTAACGATTTATTACTGTATCTGCATTATTACTAATTGATTTCAGGAGACGTAGACAGCGCCGATAATGAGGAAGAAACAGACTCTGAAATACAAACTCGAACAAAAAATGATCAAAACCACATCCAGAAAGAACAACATAATCAGTTTTTATATCAAAATGGTGATGCAACTCATACTTCAAATTCCAATCCTGAAACTTCTACAGTGGATGGGAATTCGCCAATTTGTTATACTAATAATATGTACGGTGTTCCACGCATTAATCAGTTGTACAGAACGAAGGTAAAACATGAGACAAAGCTATAAGTATTTTTTCAGTTTATAAATATTAGCATTGATAAAATAATGCATTCAGTATGATTAAGACTGAATTGTCATAAAGAAGTGCCTTTAAGGACTTAATATAATAATTACGGGTCAACATAATAATTAACTTGTAGTGTTTGTGTAAAGTTGTTCAACTTCTAATTTTTTGATACAATTCACTGGTTTAAATTTTTAAAGTTAGGTAAACATTTTCGTTGCTTTCTTGGCATCTCCTAAACTTAATTGTCTTATTAGAAGGAAAATTAAGATTTAGTAACAACATTTACTGAATTGATGGAGTTTTCGTCGTTGTATTCTTCTTCGGGACATCATTAAAGAAATTTTAAGCTTCAGGGTTCATTGAGATGTACAATACTCATTATATGTACACATTCATATGTGTACAGATTACTTATTAGGTCTTTGACAGGAATTTCTACATGTCAAACGATTGTACATTGAAAAACACCTGTTTTAATTTAATAATGGAAGGAAAGATCTTTATTCATCAGTCTAAGAGTTCCTACTTATAAGATCAAAATGTACTATTCCTTTTTTATACACAAGGCGCTAAAATTTACACTGGAATAAAAAAAAAAAAGTGAATTTTGTCTGTATTTTTACCATAAAATAATAATAATAATATAATAATAATAAATCATTACTAACTAGTCAACCAGTCGTAAATAATACATAAAACAAAAAGGGTAAAAAACAAGTTAAAGGGAGAGGTACAGTCCCAGATTTTTTACATAGGTGAAATCGAGTTTTGACACAATGTCTTTATAATTATATCCATCTCACGGATGTTATTTCTAGCTTGTATGGCAATTTGACCTTCAGGAAGAATTTCTGGCTCGTATCGTAAAAATTTGTAGGCTTCGGTTAATATTCTTCTGGATTCCTATAAATTATAAATTTTTCATCAACTTTATTTTTACAAAATGTGCAAACATCCGAAAATATTTTTTTAAGACTTGGATGAAAATAGTCAAAAACTAGCATTATTTACTGATGTTTATCACTATATAAACTGACTTTTTTTACCATCAGAATTTGATTTGTTAAAAAAATTTACTATTTCTAACTGTATTCCTTTGCATATTTACCATCAAAATTCCTCGAAGCTCATCTTGTCCTTGTCTTCTTCCAAATTCAGCAATGGCTGCATGCATTTCAAATAGATTGAGACCTCTGACCCGATTTTCAGCTGTAAAATTTTTTTTCTCGTTAAAATACCAAACTAGATTCTTTGGAAATCGAACCCGAAATAATAATCTTACCGGGTACTAAAATTCGAAGCAATTCGTCAAGCTTTTTGCAAAGCAAAATCTTTTCACTAAGCAGTTCAATGTCGATTGTAGGCAAGCCTTCCGATTGTCCTATTAATTGTGACAAGGCCAGTTTTACATCTGTCATATAAAAATGGTTTTCATGAAGTGTTTTAGCGTGTCGATTAAGGAAAGTTTTGCATGACTGAACGTCCCCTTTTCTCATCTGAGCCAGATCTATTCCTATTTTCTCAGTTATTTGTTCTGCAGTATCCCATGATATTGAAGAGTTACATGAGTTACAAATATAGTCAGGTCGTTCTTCATTATTTGTTATAAAAGTCTTCGGAAGCATAGAGCCAGTGCATTCTCTGTGAGAGGTGTTAATATTTTTAAATATGATATATTGTTGTAGGTAGGACTTAAAATGAAGCTTAAACTTTCTTCTTGTATAAAAAGATACTTACTCCTTAATGCACATTAATGCGTTAAACATTGTCTTAAACTCAGTTGGATCCGCACACCTTGCACACACACACTCAAAGAACTTGGTACGTAATAAATGATGTCTTCTGTTTATAACTCCCCACAATGGATCTGTATAGCAAATCGTAATGTGTTCGCCTGCAATGTATTAAGGTACATTGTAATTTCGGTACTTGTGACATTTAATGCTAAGTACAAAAAGTTTAGATAAGCTTACTTCGTGTATTCAATGTGTAAATTTAATTTTTTTACCTTTGGAAATTGGAAAAGCTGCACGAATTACCAATCCACCTTCAGCAGTGAAACTCTTTGTACAGTTTGCTCGACAACTATGTTCCAAAAAAGATGCAAGATCATAAACTGCCATGTGAGCAGGTTCCGTTGTGGGCACTTCATGACCGTTAATCTTAAATTTTCAAAATAGGGTCTATCACTGAAGCAATTTCACATTAAAGAAACATTAAAAATAGATCTACATATATAGATGAGAACTAAAACAAACCTTCAGGATGCCAACTATCTTAGCAATTTCATTCTCCGAGACATCATCCAGTTTAAAAAATCTTTTTACAAAACGTGCTATGTCCATAGATTCATGAAAGTGATATTCATTCAGTTTGCTAGCTTCTTTATTGTGATCTTCTAAATTTAGAAATCTTCCATATGCTTCTGGGTCGGTGTCCTTTAAGCAAAGAGCTTTAACAACTGGGATACAACTGTAAGTCGGATGAGGATAATCGAAATCCGTGATTGACACCTGCAATTAATTGAAAAATAACAATAAGCTTATATGTTACAATTTTAATATGTGGACTGTTTTATTTTGAGCATAGTGGCGGCGAAAACTAATAAGGGCAGATTTCAGTAGATTAGATCAACGTATAATCAGCCAACTCATGGGTGTCAACTAAAAAGGGACAATGATAATGGGCTATATGCCAATGAAAGATTTCCAGTAGTAGATGTCAATGTGAAGTCAATCAAAACTTATAATACGATGTCTACGAGATCACTGGAAGATGGGTAAATAATAATTAAATTATAATAATTTAATTATTTATTTAAGCCGTTCTACATACAATGTCATAAAATAAGTCAATACACCTTACCTTGGTTTCTTTGTAATTTGTTGTAAATTGACACTCTGAACCATGTTCTTTACAGTTCGGACACAATGGCCAGCCACACTTTTCGCAAGGTCTTGCAGTTCCAGCACTGAGAAGTGCATAACAACTTAGGCAAACTGGAGTTGTGCCCTGAAGTGGTCCCACTACAAGAGGTTTGTCATCCCGCAAAACTATGTCTCCAGTTTCGATTCTTCTTGTGGCCACATAGTGACGTCCTACCTTCTCATCTACAGCAAGCTGTAAGTAAAACGTTCATTAATTTACATAGAAACACTCTTGTTTTTAAGGACAGGTTCCTTTATAGGATCATCCAAAGAACTTCTTACCAGCAAGGAAACTTTGGAAAATACTGTACAGATTCTTTAACAGAATTAATTGAGGGACAAAACCAGCGAAAAAAACTTAGCAAAAAACTTACTCTGAAGGCTGTACACTTTTTCGAATGTTCCTTCCAATGACGCTTTTGATGTTCACGACTGCAGTAAAATACAGATCTGCAGCCGCTGCATTTTTGTGTCGCAGCTGACTTACACATAGCGCAAACTTCATTCTCCATATTTTCATTCATTGTGGAGCTATACCTTTACACGGTTTAACAGCTACTGCGAGAGAGCATCTACCGTGCGAGTACTTAATACTTTAGGTGAGCAGAGTCGAGAAGCTTCACATTAGACTATTAATAGTTGAACTAAAATGGTTAGTCGACTGACCCTAGCCAGAATGAGTTTGGTATTTAAGTATGATATAAAATAGTATGCATACTAGTCCAATATTTTAATATCTGGCGTACGGGCAGATTCCAAAAGGATCATTCCTAAGATTTTGTTAAATTCCATGCAAAATTTTGGATGACCAACCCAGGACTTTGGCTCCTGATTTTTTGCAGGTGCTAAAATATAAAAACAGAGTTTGTTAGATTTTTCATATCCCTGTAAAAAGGAGAGCATTGCTCTCCTTTTTGTAGAAATCGAGGTAGAAATGGACCCATTAAATTTAGAACACGAGTTAAAGTTCTGGGATCGATTTGGAATAGTTGGTCTGCTTTGTTGTTGAGAATTCCTAGAGGGATGCTGGGCAGGGACTGTCAGGCTATTTTTTATCATAATTTCTTGATCGGTACAAGTCGGGTACTATTCAGGCTATTTTCTTGTTAAATCGGCCAAGTGCTGGTACATAAAAATGCCGTACAGATATCCTCAAATTGTTATGCCCACTGGTACACCTGGCTAGTCGAGTCATTAAGCTTTTGATTGTTGAATCAGTATGTAAGACCCAGAGATGGAAGTTGGATAGTATCCAAAAACCATGAAGATCCCAAGGACGTCTTTGGGACGTTCCTAGGACGTTCAGTGTCAATTCAATCTACATTTCTAAGATGTCTAATGTTCTAAAGATATCCTAAACACGTCTTAAAGACATATTACATTCTTGGGACATCTTTCGTACTGACATCCTTGGAATCTCCAACAGACATGTTCCATTAAACATCTTAGGGATATCCCGAAGACGTCTCTAGGACAGCTTTAATTTTTTTTCCCAACTGGTATAATTAAAAATTTCTTAGTCTTAAGACTGTATCTGTTTCACTCATTGAAATATTTGCATAGGTCCAGATCCAAACGGTCTATGACCACCACTTGCAGGAAGATATTGTAAGGAGAAGCACGTATAGAAAGTTCATATAGTGTTCACTTATGAAATCATTTGAAATCCCACGATTCCAAAAGCTTTTAAAATCGGATTTAGCGATTTAAAATTCCAAGTTCCTCAACTGTGACTCGCTGGATTTGATAAGATCTCTTAAAGATCCAATCCGATTTTCAAAATCTGCGAAAATCTTTGACTATTTTTCCAACTCTTTTCTTCTTGTTGAGTTTGGGATTGCCGATATTTATCAAATTTCACAATTGATTTTCATGATTTCTAAACGAGTTAGAGTATCTGCAGTGACTTCTTAACAAGATTTCCGAAGTGAATAACCCTTCAGTTTGGATAAGTATTGTACGGACTACATACAAAAGCAGGGTTCTCCGTTCAGGTTGGGGTTTGGAGAAGGAAAGAGTATGAATGCTCGATGGTACTGGAGCTGGAGCGCTGGAGGTGGTGTGGTGACTGGTGGGTAGGAGGAGGATGATGATCCTCGTGCTCGTGGTGTTGGAAGGCGAGAGTGGGGGTGGCACAATGATGGGTGATATCGGGGAATGAGAGGAAAGGAAAGAGCTTAGAGCTCAGTAGTGAGGAGACTGGTCACTGGAGGAGGCTCGTACTGCGTACAGCCGACAGCGTACTTCGTAGTGAGCTGTGCTGCTGTGAGAGTGAGTTCACGTCGCGAACAGTTGCTTGCTCAGCTTGCTAGCTACGAGTTAGAGCCTGGTGGACGGATCTGGTCAGTAGAGAGTGCTATGAGTGAGTGGATTTTCGAATGAGCGATAATGATAACTATTGTGCATCTGTGACGGATAGACGCGTTTGGCTAGACTTAGCGGCGCTACATAGTTCCGAGGCTGTGGCCGGATTTAATTTGTCCGTTTTAATTAACATAGGGCACGATGGTGCTCACAATTGCTTGATGTCTTGTGCGCCTTTCGACGAGCGACGCTGAATCCATGGTGAGGTTTGCGCCACGCCAAGTGAGCAATTTCTGCGAGTACGGTCAGGTGTAGTTTATGCTGCTTATGTGGGCTTGAGATACATCGTTGATTTGAGCAACTTCGAGGTGGAGCAGCTCGGACGCAAAGGACACGGAGACGAACGTGACTGGTTCCAGCGGTAAACGACAATAAACTCGTATTCTGGAAAAGCTGGACTCTTGAAATATTTGACTGAGGATGGCTATAACCTTCCCTTAGGGCCGAAACGTATCGTCAGACGCGTGGGCCTTGGGGTGATGCAGTTTTTTTCATGTTTAGAGAGAATCGCAGAGCATTATTATTCCCTCTTGTGGCAGAGGTATCAGGAACGGTAGTGAAATTTGACAACCGGAAGTTGCAGATTGCAGTAAGAACGAGGCATGCTTTCAGCGAATATCAACGAAGAAGGTGGACAGTAGATAGTAGATACTATTAGCGAAGAACGCTAATAGTGACGGATGTTTTTTTCAAAGGTTAATTCTCCTCAGTGGAGTGGGGAAGAGAAAAAAATCCATGAAAAAAGGTTAAAAGGCTGTATAGTTGATTGTATAAGTGTGGAAAAGATGGTATCTGTGCGCAGCGCGTGTTGGCTAGTGCGTGCACACGGTCTCGTAGTCTCGTACCGATCCAGTCGCCAGTCCCAATGTATGTGCAATAACATGGTGTAACGTGTAAAACGTATACGTGAAATACAGGCGCGATACAGACCCACGCCTTTTATACGAGGGACATAACGATCCATCCCCAAGGCGTCCCACACGACGCACTTGTGTTTTTTTTTAAATTCAAACTTCCTCCATGTGATCGTGAATTCATCTCAGATGCACCAAGTCAATCGCTGGATGTGTGTATTATTACATCACCGGCAAGGAATTCCTCAACATGATCTTGTACTGCATAATCTGTTTAATACATTTATACATAAATGCGAGTGTGAGTCTCGTTTCTTAAGTCCAGACATATGAGAATCATCCAATCCAAGGAGGTTGTCAAACCTAAAAATAATCAGAAATATATGTATGGCTTCAAGTGAATCTCTGTGAATAAAGAACAAAAGTTAGAGGAAGCTGTGTCGCGAAATCGTGCGGTGACAGTGTCCTAGTGACATCCAATCATTGAACTATGCTCAAGTTTTTAACGCACAAACTAAGAACTCACTCGATCAACGAGGATCCAAATCAAGAAAAGGTAGGGAATTGATGCTCCTTAGTTTCCTGGATTTATAGGACATAATCGAGAATGGTTTTGAGATTTTATGTCACTTCACAGAAGCCAGGGTAGCCGCTGGACCGGGAATTTTTTGAGACCGAGAAAAACTGGAAAATGAGAGTGATTTCTCGGTAAGAAGGCTCCCGGTAAAAAGGCTTGCACTGAAAAGGATTGAAAAATTTTCTGCAGAAAATAATGAAGCGATAAGTTTGTAATTCTTTTGGATTCCTTTTTTTTGTCTTCAGGTTTTTATTCAAAGTTAATTTTATTATTAGTTTTCTGATAATATTTATACTGAACTGTAATTAAAAAATATTTTAAATATTTAGTATTTGTATTATAATATTTGGAATCCAAAACAATGACAAACGAAATTTTGAACAAAATTAATATGTGCTCACTGTAAAGTGAGGATAGATAATACAAATTGAAACACATACCTATATTACGAAAAATCATATTGTTTTTTTTTTTATAAAACTGTTCAATATACTTATACACCTTCCAATGGGTAAGGTGAAAAGAATGAAACACTTTTACCGATCATAGAAATAAAAACGAAGGACATAAGAGGAAAATCGTAGAGATTTAAAACTTTCAATGCTTTTTAATGTAAGCCTTCTTACTGGGTTTATTTTGTGACCGGGAATTGTTCTAATTCTTTAAATGTACATTGTACATATACGAAAATTTTTGTTCTTAAGGATGTGTATTGTGTATATAGATCTGAATCAGTCTAATAACAAATTTAACAACCGATTTTATAAAACTAAACAAACCAGAACTGTAGTTCATTTTTGTGAATTTCAGAAGAGACACCTTATCATAATATAGAAAAAGTAGTTTGGATCAACATTAATTACGTTATTTACAAGGTGATCTTCAACGTTAGCAGCCAAAAGTCTTCATTCTTATTCGATTTTAATTAACGATAGCAGTTCTGCTTTATTAAATTTTATAAATTATAATGAATTGAATTTAAAAAATTAAAATCTCATAAGAAAATTTTGTTTCAGACCGATGACGATCACGATTCGGGGACTGAATCCGATGACGAATTTCAAGATGGCACTGGCATCACAGATGAACCATCAAGTCGTAAGTGTAATTTTTTGTTATTATTTTGTAATCATATTCCGATATGTTAAGCGAGGGATCGCGTAAATTTAGCATCTTTTCATTAAAATATAATATAGAATTTTATGCCTCTTTAAACTTGAATCAGTGACTCTTTTCTCACGATTTTGATTAGTGAAAAATCTACTGGAAATCAGTAAAAAGTCACTGAAATTTTCAGTAGTTTAGTGACGATTACTGACAATTTCAGTGACTTTACTGAATGAAATCTTGAAAAGATAGTTACTGAAAATCAGTGAACTTCCATACTGATTCAATAAATTGTAGAGAAATGCAAGTTTGCATAATTATTTTATTTTAAACTTCGTTGACTGTCCTATATAGAAAATGTGATGAGTTTGGTTAATATTGTGAGGAGAATACAAAGATATAGATCAGCGTATTGTGTAATGTAGAAGCTTATCCTATATGTATATAATATATATATATACACAAAGATTAAACAGTTCGTGTTCACCGGGATGCATGGTGCAGAAATGTAATGCATTGTCATTAATTATAGTCGAGGGCTAGACGATGTTTCGCTATTGTAGCACTTCGGGTATTAATTATATCTGTCGCATCATGGAGGTTCGATTGATGAATTTTCATACGGAGATAAGGGGTGCTAATCATTGTACGTAACTAGTAAGGCTGATACTGACTTTAGTGGTTAGAAATAAATTCGACGTGGTAGCTTTGCACTATTCGCTTTTCCCATTCAAATGGCGTAATCGAAACGTTGGAAGCCGTTCCAGTTTTTCACTTTTCAGACTTTTATTTTGTAATATTGAAACATTAAAAAATTTGAAAAATCGTCTCAAAATTTTGAAATACATTTCACATTCAATCAAGGACCCCTCTCAAACCGACAGACTCATGAAGAATCCCGGGAATTTTTGACTACTAAAAGTTTACCTATACTATATGATAGTCCTCTAATTAGAAGCATGTAATTTTGCTTACATAATTAGTGATAAAACTAATAACATAATGAAAAAAGTGTTAGAGAATAACGAGAGCTTTTGCGAGCTTCTTATCAATTTATTATAGTTAAAAATGAACGTGCACTCGCGTGTTAGTTACAAGCTAGAAGTCATCCATAAGCTCATGAGTCGCACGTACACTGCTTCAAGTAGAACGTGCCAGGGCATACTTATGTCACGTACTGATGGTCAAAGATGTTTAGTGTACGGTGTACGTATTACTCGCACATAAGAATAGGATTATAAAGATTCAAATTCACTTAAATGTTTATAAGAAACATCGTGTGATGATGCTGCAGCTGGTGAATTTGATGTTGGTATAATACGACGAAGCGCAAACGCGACCTGATCAATACCCAGATGCAGAGTTGGCTACCTTTGCCTTCCAAATACCATCCACTTACGTTGCTCGTTCAAGTGAGCATGAGAGAAGGAGAGAAGGCACAATCAGTAAAGTGGTTATGTTTTCGTACGTATTGTACATACTTGTACGAACACATTGGTCCATACCCGGTTCAAGTTCAGGGTCATACCAAATAACATTGGCCCAGTACAACCATTAACCATTATGCAGCCCACTAAGCGAGTAAGAGCAATAGCCATACTTTTCTTTACGTCTGCACCAAAATGATTGGAATTTTGAAGTACAGTCTGGCTCAGACTGTAACGTGACTCGATTTCACGAGTAGATATGCAGTAATACGTCAGAGATATACAGCTCCTTTTTTCTAAAACAGCTGGTAACAGTAAAGAAATTTAGTAATTTACGTATACAAGTTCCATCATAAGATTATTTGTATGAAATTGATGAGAGCCTATACCAACAAATTAAATTTTAAGGAGTCTTGAGCAAGAACCTGTTAAAGTATTTTACTGTAGAAGTCAGAGGAATCCTTACAGTAAAGAAGAAAGGATCCTTTACATGATTATGTACAGGAAATTAAGTTGGCAAATCAAGTCACCCTGAATAACATCCTGTAAAGGTATTTCAGTTTAGAAGACAAACACGTGATTGCAGAAGACATTTAAGCGACCTTCGAAGCTCCTGACGAGTGCAGTTATAATCTCTGTTAATGACCAAGTAGTCAAAGTAGTAACTTCCAGGGAACCAGACATGGTAAAGCAAATTTTAGTCGGATGTTCTAAGGAAAGTTAGTACGTCCAGCAGGGTGACGTGTATCGATCAGCTGATGGCTGGGTCACGAAGCAGGGCCGCGGAGAAGGGATTTGTTTTGAATTTTATTTTAATGGGAGATTGAAACTTAAGATTATAATTATGAACACATAAATAATATTCTTATCTAAATTAGAGGGAATGATTTCAGATTAAACATTAAAATTGCTACTGAATAAAACTAGGGTGACCATATATGCCGAAGAAGGAACGTGCCTAAAGAGAAGAAAAAAGGCTGTTTTCAAGATATAGACAGTATTAGAGACAAAACCGAGACATTTACAGCACTGACCAGGACACCGGGACGGACAGTTAAAAACTGGTAACACGTCTGGGAAAACTGGGACGGATGGTTAGTGGTCACCCTATATAAAAGTGTATAATGTACACTATTTCTATTCCACGTGGAAAATTTGGATTAGATTACACTCTCATATAGCGAAAATGTAAAGGTGAAATGTAATGAGCTTCGGAATAAAAAAAGGGTTTAATTTGATTGCACTTCAAAGTTGTAAGCATATATGCTTAATTTATGAGTCGGCATACAAATTAATGGGGTTTCGTGGCGGTATGAAATCATTCGATATTGAATGATTATGATGTTGATAGGTCCAAAAACTTATTTGGTTTGAATTACAATTTTCATCCGGAAAAATGGATGCATTTTCCCAGACAAAGCAAAAAAGGACAACAGAGACAAACTGGCTGCCGAACAAAAATTATTACGGCAGTATACCTTATACGCAAGATCGGTTTGCACCACCCAGTAACGATGCCACCCAGTGATAGTAGCAAATGAAATTCGGGAAATCGATATGCACTTGCGCATCAGACACCATGCTTAAATCCACAAGGTTATGTATTTACGTAAACGTGCAATTGTTGAAGATAAATAAGCCCTTCTCACAGCAACACTGAATGAATCTTAGATAGAAGAATGAGTTCTTAACTCATTTTATAGAAACACAACTAATTTGGATAGAATATATCTGCTAATGGAATGGTAAAATTGGTTTCATCTTTATGCCTACTTCTATGATAGATTTTGACCCGAAAACGTCACGGTGTTGCATTTGACAGACGAGAAATTCGATGTCGCAACCGTACTTCATTCAGAAGTTTCAGATGCCATGAAAGATCGCTCAATTTTATGACGCATACTATAAAAGCATGATGTAAATATAAAGTTGGTTACTTCTGTCAATGAAGTTTCTTATAATAATTCACCAGATGTTCAATAAGGTTGCTTTTTGAACTGTGAATTTAACCATAAGAAAATCAATAGGAACATGATTTCGTATTCATTCGTCAAATGCCATTCAGTTTTGTTGTTCGGATGTTGTTGAGATTTTTTACTATATCTTGGTGGTTCATAAGTGTTGACTTTTTTCTTGCAGCCTGGACATCATGCTAAATCACTCTCTCTCGATCTTGGGAAACTTGGTCTTTACTCCCGATAGGTTTTAGTCCATTATTATAGTTTCACTATTACACTTAGTATATTAAATAATCGTAATTTCAATTCTTTGTCCTTCATGTTCTTTTTTTTCGTATTTAGTTTTTGTTGGAAGTGCAACGTTGAATTAAAGACTAAAAAATGTATCTTTAAACTTAGCACTTTGATCATGGAATTGCATCAATTCTTCATTTATAGTTAATTTTTTTATTATAGCGATGGAGAGTCTCGGAAGTCCTGGGCCTCCTGACAGTGCCGTGCCTTCCGATACGGACTTTGGTGCTCCAACACCTTCCTTTGGTATCAAGCAACGCGGTACCAGTGAAGAGTTGGAGGATGAGGTCGAAACTACTCAGAAAAATTTCATGCAAGTCTGTAAAGCACAAGACTCGCCACAAGACCTTCTTTTGTACCTGAATTGCAATGACCAACACAGTTCAGAAGAAGAGCTAGAAGTTATAAACGGACCGAAAGTGATCGCCCTTCAGCGCTGTCGGCCAGCCACAGCTAGAGAAAAGCGGAAGTGGTCTGAAGTTAGCAGTAGTAATGTTCAAACTCAGTGCCAGTCACAGCAACAACTACAACAGTGCGACAGTGCTGATGCGATAGTAGCCTCTTGTTCCGCGCCTGTCAGCAGGACCGGAAGAGATGCTTGTTCCGGTTCCAGTGATGAGGAGGTGATGTGAATTACAATGTGTTATATCTCGTAACACTAACTTGCTTTGAATCATGTATGTCATTAGTCATGCTCTCTGCACTGACAACCAACAAATATTTAATTGAGATGGCATAATCGAAATTATGCAATACAGGTCATACAAGTATTTGGTAAACATTTTTTCGGTAATTTTCTATTCCTCTCTCCTCCCACGAAAACATCTGATTCTGCAGATTACCCCCATCTTCATCTCTGCCACTCACCCTCACCCTTTATAAACCCGAACCTTCCCCACCTAAACATCTCTCAGTCGTCCACCCTCTACCATCCCGAAATATCAAGTAAGATTTAATAGATCCCCCCATTCCGTGCCGAAAATCTCAACACTTGTCTGGCTCTGTAGAGATTTTATTTGATATACAATTAGCCCCGAATAATTTGAAATTACTTTTATAATTTTGACAGATTCAAGGACTTCTTGGCGGAAGGAGCGGAAGTGGAAGCATGATATCGCAACCGGTACAGTTTCGAACGTCGCCGCCTGTGGATGCGCACAAACCAGGACGATCCTTGTCACCTCCGCCAAAACTCTTCCATGCCTCCTCAACCGAATCAAGACCTCCACCTCGACCAAGGTCGAGACCAAGACCACATCCACATCTTCACTCTCATCTTCACACACATTTGGACCACCATCATCATTTACATCACCACCATCATCAACATCATCACTATGTTGACACCGATATCGATGCCATCGGTGCGTGCAGTCCTCGCAAACGTCACCGGCCGCCTCACAGATTACCGAGACCTTGTCTTGACTTCGAGAAAATGCAACAGGTAATTTAAAAAATGTACTCTATATTTTGCTTCTCCTCTAGATTAATTTCATTGCCCCAAAAAAATGATTTCCAAACAAAAATCCATGGGTTATTTGTGGCCATAATTATTTAAAACCACGTCTTCAGGGAACGTCCCTAATCGTTTCTAAGATATTGCTATGGAATTGTTCTCGGAATTGCTATATACCAACGCGGAGGATTCTTTTATTAATCGTTAGTAGGGTTGTCATCAACAGTTTTGAGGATATTATTGACTGTTTCTAGGGATTTTCATTAGTCGTTGCTAAGGATGTGAAAAAATATTTATAGGCGTTATTATTGACCATTACTGTGAATGTTATTCTTATTCATTGCTTAGGGTTGTAATCATCTGTTGCTACATAGACGCTGTTACTGAATCGGTTGAGATTTAAAAATAATTTTACGCATGGTGGAGAATCCACTTAAAAGTCTAAACTACTGACTCGGAGAAGATCTTTGTGATGTGAAATACGACGGGGAAGTAGCAACTCATATCTCATATCCAGGAAGTGTTGTGTAGTGTAAGGGCAGTTTACATAATGCAAGATGGCCGATAGTCAGTGGGTGTGGCCTCTTACGGGAGTTTGGAAAGGTAGGGATTGGCGGGAAGCGTTCAGTCATTCAGGGCCAACGTTGCGGGGGTGGGAAACTGACATGGAACGGCGACGTAGTCGCCGAACTGTGCTGAGGGGAATACTACGGATACAACGCTAGCGTACTATGAGTTGTACTCTAGCACCGACACACACATCTGCGACATAGAGCTACCGCTACCAATGCATCTGCAGCGTTATGTTGACCACTACCTGCATGTCAATCGGTTGTACGCACTCGTACAAGTAGGTATTCGATTTCACTAAATATCGATTGAACTCAAAAGTAATTTGAACCGAAAGAATTGAATTTTTTTACATTTTGAGCATTTTTGAAGAAAATGTCACTAGTCAGGGTCAACATCAGCCAATGAGGTTCAATGATTCATCAATAGAACTGTGCGGAATATTAGGATTATAAAATATAATCCTTCGTTTCACAACTTAAAAATTCGGTCGAAGGGACTTCTTTCAAATAAATTACAAAATTAGAAATTATACTCACTACTATCTGCACTTTGTCGAAACGCGCGGTCTATAAAGAGTTGTATCAAGTAGTAACGGCAGCTAAAGTCAGACATCATAACATGTCTATTCCGTTTTATTCAGATGCTACCATTCGGATAGAAGCATGTTGCGTTGAATATCTCCAAACTCTGAGAAAATCTATAGTGTCATCTCCTGAGCTGAAATATAAATAGAAGTTTATTAGTCAAAATAGTCCTATAATGGTTGCAACGTGTGTTTGTTAATTTTCGTTTTTAAAGATAACAATTGATCTTAAGCCTTAACAAAATTTTCAAATTTTCAATTATTTTTTTTTTATTTTACTACGACTGTACTCAAAAATTGTTTCCATTTGGTTTTCAGATGAAAGCACAAGCCGTCACAACTTGGAGGCACAGTAGCGAGCATGGTAAAGAGCTCTCGGTGTTTTGTTGGTGAGAATGGTGAACCGTGAACTGGAGATCTTTACCTGGGTCTACAGTGATCGGTTATCGGACCTTATCTGTGAATATTCTTGCCCCGCCAGGCACCTGAAGAAAATTTCTAGGCATACTCGACTGAACGACACTTACTTCGAAAGGGGTGGCTGCCTCTATATCGTTTCCGGCTCTATAGCCAGCAAAGGTAAAACGAAGCTAACCTTCTTTTGTTTTCATCTCACGTTGGAAAATCTTCTCTGAATTACTGAACACGTGAGCACTATCGAGAATTACAACCTGAAGTGAGAAAAAAAAAACGATTTATCGAGAACCAATTTGTGAACATGGCTTAAAGTCGACGGACAACCGGCATCTTTTTTCCTCTCTATTTGTAATTTTGTACTCAATAGTAATGTCCATAAGAATGACATGGTCGATCTGAGAGAATGAAATGTGTGGAAGATGTTGTGAAAGAGTGTAACGTGAAAAATAGGGTCAATATATTTAAGTAGAGTTCTATATATATATGGATATATGAACGAAAACGAATCGAATCAATAATTGCAGTGGAAACATAGTACTTCTTCATATTACTATATAATAATGTATATGCGATTCGCATAAAACGTTGGTGGACGTATTATGTATATGCGTTCATGCATAATTCTTATATATAATTGAAATGTACGAAATATAATGATTGCAATTTACCACTAGATGAATACATTACTTATTAGCGTGATCGGGAGCGACAATGACTATAAACTAAGCCAGAGGTGGACAAATAAATTTTTCAAAATAAAATTTAAGCCTAATAATATAAAGTTCCTTCCAACATACTTCTCATTATTTTTAAATTGACGAAAACTCGGATTCCAAAGCTTTACCAGCAGATTTATTTTCAATTTAAACAGTTGAAATTCGTAAATTTTCCATTTTTCGGATAAAAACTGAGTAGATATTTTTTTAATATTGTGAAAGACAAAAGTGGTCCACTTCTGGAAAAATTCAAATGCGTGGTACAAAGAGGATAAGGTAAATTTCAGCAGTGCGCAGCAGCAAAACATAAATATATCATTTTCTTGTAGAGAGAAACTTTGGTCAGTGAAATTTATCTTCCATTGAGAGTAGATTTGTAATTTGCCAATCGAACGAGACTATCGATAAGAATAAATGATGGATATGTATGTATACACACATGTAAAAATATTATCACGTCTGTATATTACCGGCTTACATGCAAAACAGTAAAAGAAAAAAATACAACCGACAAAATTTTTCATGAAAGTAAACGTACGTCTATACATTTGTATATCGCAACAGTTAGATATTAATACTTCTATATTAAAAAATAATTTTCACGTTTATCCCTGTATTATAGAAACCGACACAAATAATTTACTATCTCGGGCATAAATGGAAAACAGTTTTTTCAATAGTTAATTTTTATGAAGTATCAGGAGATATGTTGATTAAAGATTGAATAGATTTACTTATGACGCAGCTATGACTTACAATTCAATAATAATTAGTGTATTTTAACTTGCTGTTGAAAAACTTTCGGCATGAGGTACTTCGACGCTTCTTTGACTTGTACTGTACAGTGAAATGTTGCTTTAAAATCATTTATTTGAAGTAAAATTACATTTGAAGCAAACAGGTGTAATATGAAATTGTAGTCTATATATATTCATAGATAGAGTACGGGTACACTAGTTGCCCACCCCCTAATGATTGGCCATTGTATAAGTATATAATGACTGATTTCCTCAAATATTCGTAATTAAGAAATATTGATAAATAAAACTATTAATAAACAGTGCTGAATTGTTCCCAACACACTCTACGCTATTTATTATAAGTTTTAATTGTCAATATTTCTTAATATATAACCATTTTGAAATGGCAAAACATTGTAAAGGCGGACAATTACCCTATATATTTATATATATATATATATATATATTATTGTTTTCCCTTACTCATGATTTCATATTTAATTTTAGACGATTTTATACTAAAAATCATGAAACGAGTCTCAGAAATTGAAAACAAGTGAAAAGGTGGACAGGAAAGTGAGTCCTAAGAAAAATGAATTTAAAAAAATAATAAGTCTAGTCCTTCATGTGGTTTAAAATTAAACCTTATTTTGGACGATTTTAACGAGATTCAAATTATCCAAAATTTCATAATGAATATAATTACATAATTATTGTGTTAGAAAAAATTAATATTGAATTCAAATGAAAAGCGCACAATAGATATTCAAGAAATTTCATAAATGATATAACGTAGACCTCAAATATTTTGGTATAATTACTGTAACTTTAAGTGTACGAATATAATATACCTTTTCGGAAACTAATGTAGTAGGAAACTAAATGCTTGAATTATAGATAACAAATTGGTTTTATTCTGAAACCAATTGGGCGTTCGAAGAAAATTTAAAAAATTAATGAATAAATTTGTTTCTATTTAAAGCGATTCATAACAAATCTAATTTAATTTAAAGTCCGATTATATTATTTGAATAATATTCGAAGACGAAAAAAATGCGACAATCATACCAAGGATAACATATTAAAATGATATTACCTATCATTGACACACTCTTAAAAATGCTAACTCTTGCGGATAGAACGCAGAAAATGCTTATATGGCTGAAAAAAAGTTAAGGAATAGAGAACTATTCACATTTTTATGTCAAACTCTATAACTTGCGTAAACAAACATATCAAATTAAAACAGTAAACATTTCAATAACAAAGATAAAAATAATAAGTTTCTTTCGCATTTATATTACAATTTACAGAATTATAATTAGCACCCCGACAATAATTTAACATATAATTCTGCATCTTTATTTTTTAATCCATTACCTGTACGAGATGATTTTTCTTATTCAATCTCAATTTTTTTCGATTCCAATTTACAATGTTGTTTCAATTCATCTGAATGTTTTTCTCTTTTCTTGGAATAATTATTGCTTATGTTTTTTAAATCTTTCTTTTTCATTTCAGTATATCTCTCATATATTCACGTAAATCTTTGGTTTATCTATTTGTCAATAAAATTTTCCATCTCCAATGCTCCAAAAAAATTCATAACCAAAACATAAAAAAGTGCAACGGCCAAGCCAACGATCGAATGGATCAAAATTCAAATTATCGAAATTCGAAATCAAAAGCAAATTAAAGGCAGTTACACACTTCGTGTAAAAAAAACTTGAAAAAACCAGAAAAAACAAAGGGAAAAAAGTGTTAAAGGTTCATTCACATATTGCCTCCACTCTTTTGCGAGATGTGAATAGCATTTAATGCCCTAGAAAGGAGGCGGCTGAACACTCGGTACTGTTTTCTCTCTCTAATGCTGATTTCCTTTATCTGCATAGAGTTAGCTAGCTCTACATACGAAATTTAGTCTACGACTGTACCAATATACATTCATATGTATTTACAGGTATTTATATTCTTTCTTTTTACATTCATCTTTTTACGACTACGTCTATGGACGCAAAAGCGGACCTAGTGCAGTTGGCGACCAGTAAAATATTGAAAATTATAAAACTCAGAAAAGAATGGAGGTAGAAGATTGCAAAACTCGCATTGAAAATATCAGAGCAACCGAATCTGACCCTGATGAACAATGCCGAATTTGTTTAAAATCCTCTACATCACATTGGGATTTGTTTCGAGATGGAAAAAATATTGCTCGAAAATTGATGGCATTTGCTAATATACAGGTTGGTTGTTGCAAATATTATTCCCATAATATAAGTTTAAAATTTTATAAAGTTTGTATATATTTTGTTGATGCTGACAAAATTTTGTTCTTTACTAGATTTTTAAACAAAATTTCTATAATGCGAGGCTTAAACGTTCAATGATTTTACGTGACCATCATATATTGTAGCCTCAATTCAAGGATAAACAAAATTCTTATCAAGAAAAATATATTCCTTGTGTGACTGAACTTAGGTATTCAAAAAGATTTAGGTCCAGAATTCTTAAAAACTTTTTGAAACCCGTTTTCCATTTTGTCAAACTAGGTATTAGTACTAGATTAAAGCATACTAAAAATTTTTATTTATTCCAGGTGGAAGAAGGAGATGGATTACCCACAATCATCTGTCTCAATTGCCGTCATCTTATCGATGTATCATTCGATTTTAAATGTCAAGTAGAGCAATCGGATTCAAAATTAAGACAAGCTTTGTTATCTAAAGACCCAACATTATCACTAACACATTCGACTAACAAAGTCATAACACAAGCTACATCGGAAGAATTCACACAGCAAGGAATCCCTTGCAATGTCGAACATCACAGTGAGCCTCTCAGTGACATTAGCTCAAAGAAAATTGATCATTTTGACATTCAACCAAATGAAGAACTGACTCTAGCACCTCTAAGTAATGTGGAAAGCATGATGGCATTTGACATTAGTAGTAGTTGTGATCAAAGAAACCAAAGTACAAGTGATGTGAAAGAAAGTAATTATTACAGCGATAATGAGAAACAAGAGATTTTAGAACCGTTTAAGGAGGAGCAATTGACTAGAGTTATTCAAGATATTCCGGAAACTCAAGATAGCATGAATGCTTCCTTCGAAGAGGAATATGTTAAAGTCGAAGAAGGTGAAGATCGTTTGCAATTAAATACTGATAATATAGAAAAATCATCGGCGTTATCAAAGAACACTGGAAATACTGCAGAGAATGCTGATGACACTGATGAAGAGGAAATACCTTTAATACGTAGAACCCAAAGACAAAAATGCTGTCAATGTGTAAAAACTTTCGCCACCAAGCAGGCATTAGAGAGACACATGAATATTCATAAACAAAAGATGAAACTTCTTTATGTTTGTTACATGTGCGATAAACAATTTGCAACTGTAGAGAAGCTGAAGAGTCATTTACAAAATAGTCATCATGAAAAGAATAAAGAGAAATCATCAAAAGATACAGAAAATGGAAAACGAACTGATAGATCTCACAAAAGCAGGAGTTCTAGAGAAAAAAGACCTTTTAAATTTACTTGCAAAGTTTGTTCCAAACAGTTCACATACCAGAAGTCTTTTATAACACATGCTAAAATTCATACCGAGTGCGATTTAGAAGATATAATCAGTGAATACTTGCCACCTAAACGTTCGGAGAGTCCACCTAAAATTAAAGAGCCTGAAGAATCAGAGGAAGAAGAAATCATTGCAGATGGTTTACAGTGTACAAAATGTGGTAAACTGTTTGCAACTAAGAGAAATCTAAAGCGACATATTTTAACTCACACTGGTTTGAAGTACAATTGCCCCATGTGTGGAAAAGAATTTTCGAGAGTAGACAAAATGAGAGAACACGAACAATCGAAACATAAAATAGAAGTATTTAGCCAATTTTCCGATGATGATGACGAGGGTACGGATAATGAAAATAAGGTCGACTCTGCTGAAAATCGCAAAAAGGTAATAATACTCAATATTGTATGTGTTTCAGAGCTTTCAGTAAGCTTATAATTGATTATTTAATTAACGTGTTCTTTTTCACAGGACAAGAGCCAAAGACCACATCAATGCACTATTTGCCCAAAAGCTTTCGCGCAACCGCAATCTTTAACCAACCACATGGAACGTCACAAACGCGTCAAAGATACTCAGAAGCGATTCCTGTGCGAAGTTTGTAGTAAATGTTTCGCTCAAAGTGGTTCTCTTGTCGCACACATGCGCACTCATACGGGTGTTAAGCCATATGTTTGCAACATTTGCACTAAGGCATTTACCAAAAGCACTTATTTGCAATTGCATTTGCGAACCCACAGTGGAGAAAAACCGTATATTTGCCAGTACTGTAGTAGAGCGTTTGCGCGGGCCAATACTTTGGCTAGACACATAACGATGCATACAGGGGAAGCAAAATATCATTGCCAGATATGTATGAAGTCTTTTAGACGCTTGACTTCCCTTAATGAACACACCTACACTCACACCGGTCAGAGGCCTTACGCATGTAAAATATGCGCAAAAAGATACAATAATGCAGGTTCACTATACGCTCATACAAAAAAGTGTAAGTCTCAGCAACAATCCGGCGTTGTACCAACATACACAGTCAATACTGAGTCGACGGATAACAACATTCAGAATAATGCAGGACCTCCAATGCTTATATATTCTCAAAAAAAAATAGTAGAAAACACACCAGTGGGTCAAGTAACGCCTGCACCTCAATTTATGGTTGCCAATGTTCACAATCAAAAACCGCTTACCACTAATATAATTCAACCTTTCACAATTGAAGATCCGAATCTTTACGCGATGAATGCAAAGCAGTTTAAAAATTCGTATTATGCAATATATCCGAATATGTAAGACATTTTTTTATATTTATAATGTTTAACACAGCGTTATAGTTATATCAACCCAGAAAGGGTAGAATCGAATTTACATGTACTTTTCAATTGCCATTCCACTTGCTATTAGTTAAGTTGAAAAGCTCAGGCAAAAAGAAAGTAATTTGAGATCTTAATATGAGCTTAATATGAAAATATTACTGTTAAACAGTAATATCTTAATCAGTTCAGCATTATTTTATTAAAAAAGCTTTTAATAAAGCAGTGATTTTAAGTCTTAACATTTTTAAAAACAACTCACTGAATATTTTTTTATAAAATAAAAATTGTACGTGCTCTTCAATAGTAGACGGTAAAGTTATATTAGTTTTGACATTAAATATATCGGAGGCGATTTTTAAGCGGAAAAGAATTCTGTAAATGTGGAATAATAAGACTCATCTTTATGTTCTATTAAAATATATTGCACATAAAAGGTTGAAAAACTTTTGTACTGAAAAGGAGTATAATATGCCTGTACGCGAAATGTGAACTCGTCCACATTATTCACAAGTTTCAATGCTACTACAATTGATTTATTAGTTGTTTATACATTTTATGTAAATAAGTTTAATCTTCCACTTCTGAGTTTTCCAATATTCTTAGTTTTATATCGAACGATTTGAGTCTAGGAGTAAACTATATATTGATAAGTAAGTGTAATGTAGATTAGGTATGTAAATAGTTTTGAAATGCAACTAGATTTGACAATGTAATTGTGAGAAAGCATTATAACATGATATTTTACGTCACGAATACATATTCAATGACTCTTTATGTATAAAATTTAAGTTTATATAATCATTACATTATTTTATAATAAAGCCTTTTATAAAAATGTGAAGTTTTTACTTATGTACTTGATATTTTAAAATAACAAAAATATTGCAATACATATTTTAATAATAATCAATATCTTTAAAGCCTTATTTTTATCTTATTTCCTCATTGCTTTATAATAAGAAATTGTAAAATTTTCTCAACTTTGTGATAAGAAATCATTTCCATGATTTGAAAAGTTTACTCTGCAGCTGTAATTTCTCCCATAAAAATAAAGCAATAAATCCTATATGAATCAAATATAATAAGCGAAGAGGTGGTACGCACTTTAAAATGTAAAGGAAAAATGTGAATTTCGCGCGGAAAAGATAGTAAGATACGTAAATGATACCAGGCGGCGCAGGTGTTTAATTTTACATACATACAGTTATCAATCGCTTTTCGTTAAAGTTTAAACTGTTAAAATTATAAAATAATACGTAATTGGCATAATGGCAATGAAAATAAATTACAGTCAAAATTGTGTTTTGGAATTTTTTATTTTTCTGTGGGAATAAATTTTTACAAATCTGCTACCGGTTTTGGAGTTGTCAAAAATGGCACAAGTGGTGAATTTTTTAAAAACATTAAGAAACAATTGGAAAAAGTCAGTGGTCGGATCAGCAGCTCTAGCGTATGGTGTTAATTACAGCAAAGATGCATACGAGTAAGTTTTTGCATTATGCTATTAATTACTTTGAAGAAAATCGTAGAAAGTCGAACATAACCTAAAAATGAAAGTAAACTTAAAGTGCTTAAAGTATTAATGGTATTAATTTACCTATTTAGAAGTATAAATTAATTTTCAGTACGGAGCAGATGATGAGGACATTTTGCGAGGAAGCTGTAAAGTATGGAGACTTGCCGATACCTCCTAAAGTTCAACCGACACACATGACTGTCATTTTGAATCCTGTGGCTAAAAAAAGGTTGTAAATTTAAGTAAATGTATTTTGTTTGATTATATATACCCACAATACCATAAACTTACTGTCTGTGGCTTGGCCAAACGAGATACGTGTCGGTTGTAAAGATTAAATAATCAAAAATTTTGAAGATAAATTAATTATTTGAGTTCTTCAACAAAACCAATTAAAATCGTTAATTTCAACGAAAAATAACAGATTTTGGTCACTACCTTGTACTGCGGCTATGGCTGGAACTCTATTACTAATATTACATTTTTTCCAAACCCAGGAAAGCAAAAAAACTATTTGAGAAGTATTGCGAGCCACTGCTACATCTTGCTGGAATCGCAATAACAATAATCCAAACCGAATCGGAAAGTCAAGCACGAACTCTTGTAGCAAATTTAAATACCCGAACAGATGCAATTATAGTTGCAGGAGGAGATGGTACTCTTTCTGATGTGGTTACAGGTTTAATGAGAAAGTGTCAATCTAACTTGGTCTACGTTAAGCAGTGCCCTATAGGTGTTTTACCATTAGGTCAAATAAACAGAGTCGCAGATTCTATATTAAAAAGAAACGAAGAAGCAACAGAAGCTCGTGCCTTAGCCGAAGCAACTATGGCGATTGTTAGAGGAAACACAAGATTATTAGACGTTGTTGAAGTTTCTCCAATAGAGGTAGTCGACATAATTCTTTCCTATTACATTATACTTATTCGAGAGTCCAAACCACTGTAAATTAAAAAAGTTAAAAATTTGTGAATAATTCATGAGTTGAGAATGATTAAATTGCATAAACCAAAAAGTGATTTCAAAATTTAATTATGTGAAACTATTTTTTTATTTTTAGAATGACCCTGAACATCCAGTGAAACCGGCATATGCTGTTGGTGCAATAGAATGGGGAGCCTGGAAGGATGCACACTCTAGAGTTGACAAATATTGGTATTGGGGTTCTTTAAGAAAGTAATTATTTTGAAAATGAGAAATTTAGTTTTGTTTTTAAAATAAGCTCATTCAATACTATTTTTTGCTTGAATTTTAAACTATATATCATTGAAAAACTATTATATAATAAATTTTGTCATGGATTTTTGTTACAGATATGTTACTTACATTTTCAATGGTCGTAAGGACGACTTAAATTGGAAATGCAATGGAGTAATTCGCTACTCAGACCCATGTGATGGTTGTTCTCGTTGTTATCAAGAACAATATACTATTGTTCAAACACCAGCTGGAAGAAGGTGGTGGCACGCATTTCTTCCTCGCAACAAGACTTTACCTAAAGGTAACAATTTATTAATACAATTATTATTTTTATAATATAGAATTCTTAAATTTAAATATAAATTGTCATTTCAGGATCCGACAATGTAGATTATAGTAAAGTAAATAACGACAATTGTGGAATATACAAGGAAGTTCCAATCTCCTCAACAGAACTTCACATTACAACCAATAATGTTCTACTTAAGAATCAAGAACCTGAACCCGGAGTGCAACTAGAATTAGGACCAGCGACAGTAAATTATAAAGATTTTATTGCTGAAGGATGGAAGCGAGTGGCTGGGAAGAAAACAGAGGGAGAACATGTTCTTAAAGCTAAAAACATAGAACTTCGTCCAGAAAAAGATGAGTCTTTCGTAAGTACTGAAAGCTTTTCCTCTTTTCCTAATTTAGTTATTTATTTTTAAAGATACTGATGAAGTAAATTTTATTGTAGGAAGACAAAAGCCGAATGTTCTACATCGATAATGAAGAATTTGAATTGAAACCAGTTAAGATTAAATTGTTAACCCGATCTATAAAAATGTTTTGCCCTGAAAGTTAAAGTTAATGGTACAATATATTTGATAAGTTTATTTGCATTTCTTCAACCTTAAATGCTTCTTACTATAATTAAATTACAATAAATTTAAAAGGTTACAAAAAAGAGTTAACAGTACTTTAAAATTTTAACGAGATATATAACTTTATTTTCGTTATAAAGATTTTCATAAAAAAATATTAAAATATAATTTACTGTTACTTAGAAATCTTCAAGACGTTATTACTTTTCAGTGGAGCTCAAGTTTACCAAAGGCGTTGAATGTTTATACTGGCTATCTCTTTAAATATTCAAAAATTAATTTTTACAATCGAATATCAATCTAATTCTTAACACGATATGTTTCTACTGACATGAGTATTTATATACATACAGTTAAAAATCCATAGATAGGATTGATGAGCGGTGGTTTGCACAATTTAAATGGACAATACAGAAAAACAAATATGAGATATATAATCCTCTCTAATATACAATTAAATAATTAAATCAATTAAATAATCCTGTCATGAAATGCATTTTTTTTTTAGATATTTACGAACACTAAACATACACAGAAGACGTAGGGTGTCCATAAAAAGCATACAATTACTTTTCTTCTGCAAACCTGTATCTGTATGAAATTGTTTAGTGTTCGTAAAAATAAAGTTTAACCCTAAAATATAGAGTAAACGTAACATACGGTTTAAATATTAAATGTAGTATAAAAGTCTTCGAGATTTTGTACACAGAGGAATGCGGCAGAAATTTGATTCGCAACAAGTGTGTCCTTAGATGTAAAAATACTGATATTGTGTTTATTGTGCAACAATATTCGTCATTGCTTCGGAGGAGATTTCCTATGCGTATCATCCTTGCTTTTATTTGATGTATCTTTTTCACAGTCTTTAGCAGCAGTGAGTTTGAAAAAATTAAGTAAGGGGCCAGCAGGACTTTTAGGCGTTTTGCGAATTTCAGTGGATCTTGATCTGCTGGTTCTCCGAGCTGGCGTCACTTGAGGCTTAGGACTACTTATTTTTTCCGCAGAGCCTTTCACTCTCAACTCATTCTTTTTTCGCTCCATCTTTTCTTTTCTTATTTTCGTCAGCCAGTCATTTTCTTTAGACTTTCGAGGCGATGATTCATTTAAGTGAGGCGCTGTTCCGTCAATCACAAAATTTGGTAGATTCGAAGTCGGCAGAAAATATATCTCGCGACTTTCAGCTTGTCCAGAAGTACTTGGACCAGCTTCGTCAATAGCAATTCTTCTCGCTGCTGATTCTCTATTATTTTCAGGACTAAACAATCTTCGTGCTCCTCTAACTTCGGTGTGAGTGCGTTTTGTAGAAGGTTCAGACTTTTCCTGAATTGGGGATAAAACTGCTTTATTTGTGCTTGCTTGTTCTGTCATTTCTGCGTGAGTTCGTTTTTGAGAATTACGAGGATGATTTTCTTGAGAGGAATCATTATTTGATGAAGTGTCTTCGAGAATCGGCATTGGAGATGTTCCTGTTTGAAGAAAAATTATAACTGTAGATATATTTAAACGAACAAACAATTAATTTAAATTATAATGCTCTAAAATTTACCACGATCGTTTGCTGAAGATGGCGTTCGATCTCGAGGAGGTGATCGTCTTCTTCGAGTTGTGGGAGTTCTTTGAGTCCTTTGATTCCTTTGAACTGCAATGTCATTCATAGTGACTGGTTCTGCCTGACCGTGAAGATCATGTCGCTGATCATCTACTGCATCTTCAATACCCACTTTCCATATCCGGTGACAAGAATCGTCTGAGCATGTCACAATCTGAAAATATCAAAAAACTTGTAAAAATGTAATTAAAATGAAAAGAGCACTACAGGAGCAGATTCTAGGGTGTCAGTGTGTCGATTGTATGGACGAAAATAAAAAATACCTTAATTTCGCCAGCACTACACCAGGTAACACAGGTAACTTCCGCAGAGTGGCCTGCAAGCCTAGCGATAGGTTTTCCTGGATTATCAGTCCGCCACACATAAGCGTATATGTCACTAGAACCACTTAAAAGATATAGCCCATCAGGACTCAGGCAACTTTTGATGTAGAAAGTTGACGCTTGATTTCCAAAATACTCTGCAACTGCAAAAGTAAAATAATTAAAATAAATCTACCTACTTCAAACGATCACATTTAACATCTACTAAGTTTTTGAACTTACTTGGCTGTGATGAATAAGTCGAAATATTATAAGTGTAAATAGTATTGTCCATACAACTTGCATAAAGTCTAATACCAGCTGGGCAAATTTGCAAAGATGTGAATGCATTTCGTGTGCTTCCTCCTGAGTACTCTAAAATGTGCTTCGCTGTTGGGTCCTTCTTATGGACCGAGTAGTTTTTCCTCAAATCCCAGACTTTGATTAAACTGCGAGAGAGAATAAAAAAACCTTTAAGTTAAAAGAGGAAAATCTAGAAACAGATTAAACTTATTTCAAAATTATAGAAAGTTAAACAAAATTACCCATCTCCTGCTGAACAAGACATCAAAGTAAAATCATCCTGAAAGGCCAGACCAGTGATACTCTGGAATCGAGATGCAGGTGTCAACGATTTTCTCTTTGCACTATTAGAAATACCGTTCCCTAAAGCGTGAGCATTCATCATACAATTATCTGGTTTCGCATTTGTGCTGTGACTAGCTCTCGAATCCCAAACCATAATAGCTCCGTCTCTAGCTCCCGTTGCGAAGACCGCTGCAATTCATTTCGATTATTTCAATGTCAATAGGAATTTATCAAATCTTTTAAGAATAAGAAAATTTTATAAAAATTCTTTAATACCGCCAACATAAATTACCGTTATCTTGCTGACGAAAAACGACATTTTTGACACTTCGCGTATGACCGAGGAAGGATTGAATTAAGCTAAAACCAGTAGTGGTAACGTTCCAAAGTCGAGCTGAGAAATCCCCGGAGGCAGTGACGAGTTTCATTTCGTTTGGCATCCACGCTAAATCGAAAATTGCATTTCGATGCGCCTGAATGATCATTTGTAAAGTAGAATAATCAATTCATATTAAATTTTTTCGTATGTCAATTCTTACACATTAAATTCATACATATACGAACCTCAAAGCCTTGTAATTGTGTATTTGGCTCTCCTCTTTTGGTCGTGTCTTGTAAAGCCATATTTCCATCCTCATTTGCTAAAGCTAAAAATTGTTCGTAGCCCTTGGTAGGACAAAATCGACAGGCACAAATTGGCGGTTCTGGGTCGAAATCAGGTGCATCGAAATTCGGAGTCACTCCACGGTATACGTCGGTGCTGTAACACTTGAGACGTTTTACGGCCAGGTCATAATCTGATTTTCGCTCTAAAATAAAAAAATATATATATGTATATTACTAAGAATCATTATATTTAATTTCTAGTCATAAACTTTTAAATTTGTACAATATACAACAAACTTTTTATTCACCAAATGAAACTCATACTTCATCGGTGTGTATTAAACTCCATTAAAGGGTAATTTTTCTTTTAATGTTAATTTATATAAAATGTGATAACTTTATCCAGCAATTTTTTTGAATAAATTATTTAACAAGAAAATTTATAATTTTAAAAACAATAGTTAATTATATTATATATTTAAATTAAATGTTTGATGATATTCGCACAATACACGCGAAATGATATACAAAACAGTGACAATCAGTGACACCTGATTTTGAAAGTGACCACAGTATTGAAATAATGAAGAATAAATAAATTAATAATTGTTATAAATATTTGCAATAAACGTTATAAAATTAGAAAAGCATATATTAATTTAAACCCTAGATTAAATATTCGCTTTACATAACCTATAAAAACCGGTCACGTTCCGGCCAGAGTAAAATTGGAAGAAAATAAAGACAAGTTGCAACAAATAGAATAATTTTCTTACCGAACCCCAATTGTCGTCTTACAAGTGAGTTTAAAACACTCATTTTGTCACTACATTTACTAAAACATTAATAATTATACTCCGTAGAATAACTTTGTTTACTTCTCAGGACTATACAGATTGATACAGATTAGCAAGAATTCGCGGGAAAAAATTCATCAATCAGTGATCTCAAATTCTCAAAAGTGGCAGCCTGCGCGCGCAGCGCACGTTGGAGAAATGTTGCCATTGGTCAAAATTTGGTGCGCGATTCAAAATCTAATCATGATCTAGAAAAATATGCATTCTTTCACAAAGAAAATAATTGCAAATACCATAATAATAGATGAAAATTAGCCAAATTAGAAAATATGTAGGTAAGTTTAAAAGGGTTTAAAAGAAATCGACCTTTTAAAGTGCACAAAAAATGAATACTGCAAAATTCGTTTTTGACTTTTCTTTTATTATTAAATAGAGATAAACAGAAACCAGAAGATAATTAACCAGTAGTTTAATCGTCTTTCTTGGTGGCTGTCTTTCCTCCCCTGATTCTTCCGGTACGACGGGCAGCGATAAGACCGATTTTACGTCCAGCGCTGGCTCCACGTTTGACTGTGGAAGCTTTACCAATATGTTGATGATTACCTCCACCATGGGGATGTTCAACGGGGTTCATAGCAACACCACGAACCTGGAAAAATGCAAAACATTAGCAATTGCATTACCGACGAAGAATTTTTATTCGATTAAGAAATCTGATCTCAGTATTAAGTAGATATCCACATATTGATTCAGGTTTCAAATGTCATATACCATCATTGAAGATAAAAGTTTATTTTTAAAAATAAAAAAGGCCTGAGTTCCAAAATTACCTTAGGCCAGCAGTTTCTCTTGACCCTGTACTTGTGGTATGCTCTTCCAGCCTTCAAGATAGGCTTGTCGATACGACCACCACCAGCAACGATTCCAACCATAGCTCTGTTGTTTGATGGAATAACTTTCTTTGCTCCTGATGGCAATTTAACTCTGCTCTTCTTAGTGTCAGGATTGTGTGAAATTACGGTAGCGTAATTGCCTGATGCACGAGCCAATCGACCGCGATCACCAGTTTTTTCCTCCAAATTGCAGACGATTGATCCTTCAGGCATTTGCCCGACGGGCATCACATTTCCGATTTGTAGCTGGGCTGTAAATAAAAATCCACCAAATAAAGTTATTGCTACTTGAAACTTAAAGATTTTTAAGGAGATATATTTTCGAGACTCATTGAAGGTTTAAGTCATAAATAATTCAGAATCATCTATTTACCTTTTCTTCCACAATATAAAAATTGTCCAGTGTACATTCCTTCGGGAGCAATGAAAAGTTCCTTAACGGTTTTGAACTTGTATGGATCTCGGAAATGTACGACGGCCAAAGGAGCTCCCCTTCCAGGATCGTGGATAATGTCCTTTAAAAAAAAACAGAAGTAATAGTTTACATGTTCACTGAATAATAAACTAATTTATATTAGTGTGAATCATCAGAAAGAGCCTCTAGTATTAAATCTTCATTTCACTTCAGAAGTAGGTAAACTAGAAATCATCATATCAATAACAAAACGTTTCATAGTAAGAAATAAATACATCGAGTGCTACATAGAATAAAAAATTACAATTGTCTGAATGAGTCTGAATTAATGTTATCAATTAAGTATACAAAACATTAAATATACGGGACACTAAAAAGATCTTATAGCAGCTTGACAAATGAATGTCTACAAAATTAATCATTAATTTTAAATTAATTAGAAATTAATTAGAAATGAATTAAATTAAAAAGAAACAAAACGTGGTAAAAACCTTGACTACGCCTTTAATAAATCCATGTCGTTCGGAAAAGTCTAGAGGACGAAGTTTTGGTGCTCCTTTCCTTTTCTTGGTGTGAGCGCGGAAAACGGATCCAGCACCCTTACGTTGAGCACGAATTACTCGGCCCATGGCTCAAGTTCTATAAAAAAAAAAAGATCACAAATATATACAAACTATTAAACTTAATTAAAAACCCCAAAATATCTTACAAAAACACTTTGAAGTTATATGACGAGCATGGCACGCTAAAGCATGTGAAACATAACCTCTACATGCAAAGCAGAAAATTAATTTTAATAAAAAAAATATAGAATCTATCTATTTATTTAAATCATAATATATCGAAAAATATATTTTATTGTGAATAAAAGAAATCCATTTAGGTGGATTTTACTGGATTTTAAATGTAGAAATAATCTCAGTGTCTTTACATACCAATATCACTACTCAGTGACGAATGTGGACAAAATGGACGAGGCTAGACTAGAGCACAATCATGAACCTAACCATCATCTGGACCCGACGATCGTTCTGTCCTTTTCTATTATATTGTTCCATCTCTCTTGTGGTCACATGACAAGAAAGATGGAGCAATATGATAGAAAAGGACAGAACAGTCTTTAGGTTCTGGTCATGGCTTAGTTCATGATAGTGCTTTAGCCCGAGGTTAGGGCTGCGCGCTAGTTGGTCGCACTTGGCGCGCGATTCAAAATTACTTTAAAAAACAATTCTTGTAATTTAAATAAATAATTATTTTAAAAATGCATAAGAATGTATATAAATTATGCCTTAGATTTTAGATTTAAAAAAAACTTTAAACAAGGGCGCAAGCATCTCGAATGGCACAAGCGCAGCGTATTATGTGAATGTGCTCGCGAAGCTGGCAAATTTTTATTTTTTTTTTATTTTGAGTAGAAATAAGTGAATAGAAATGAAATTCTAAAATATGTTCTAATTGATATGAAAAATTTCCGGAAAGAGTACTAATAAAGATTTTAAAGGCACTAAAACCTGTTCCAATCTCTTATGTAATTTCTTAAAAGGACTGCATTTATTGATGACAGCAAATTAGGAACTCTATGGGGTCCACCATGTCCACAACCTGCTGAAAATGGCACGGTAATTGGAAATGAAGATTGTTTATACTTGAATATTTTTACACCCAATTTACCAACTGGAGAAGATGGATATCCCGTTTTATTATGGCTTCACGGTGGTGGTTTTAGACGAGGATCTGGTTCTCAATATGAGATGAGCAATCTCATTAAGAAAAATATGATTGTCGTTTCTATTCAATATAGATTGGGCACCTTGGGTGAGAAGTTAAACCATATTGAAATATTAAATTCTTTTCACTTAAATTAGTTTTATCTTATAGAAATTATATTTTTTGTGTAGGATTTTTGAGTACAGGCTCAAAAGAGTTTTCTGGAAACAACGCATTATTTGATATGATGCTAGCAGCAAAGTGGGTGAAGAATTATATTGAATATTTTGGAGGTGACCCGAATAAAGTAATACCATTTGGCCACGGGACTGGTGCCATTTCCGCAACTATGCTTACATTAACAGACCTCACAAAAGATTACTTCAGTGGCCTGATAGCAATGTCGGGATCAGTTATATCTCATTTCGCTGTTGACAAGGATCCTATGGACACAACCCGAAGTATTGCATCCGAAAATGGATGTCCAATCAACAATACTCTAGAAATGGTTCAATGTCTAAAAGAATTGTCAGTTGAAAAATTGATAGCAACTGATTCAAAATTGGAAAAAGAAAGATCAGTCTCTGAAGGATTTATTTCTGGAATAGCAAATCTTCTTTCTCCTGGTCCTGTTGTTGAAGGCAGCAATGATGAAAGGTACTCAATGGTTTTAGTTAATTTTTAATTAAATTACATTAAAATAATTCAATCTTTCTTTTTCGCCTTCATTTCAAAATATTTCTTTTCGTCTTTTTCCAAAGAGCTCTCCCTAATTTCATAACAGATACTCCTGAAAATTTTCTAAGTTTGGGAAATCTGCCTAAAATACCTTTGCTAACTGGAGTCGTAAAGGATGAAACAGGAGGAGCAATTCTTGGCAAATACAAAGATGAAGTCTTAACAAAATTGAAAGATGGAGTAGATTTTGTGAATAAAGAATTTTTGACTACCTTGCAAAGTGCAATTCCTAAGATTGGGAATGTAACGAAGAATATTATTCCTCAAAGCTTTGGAAAGTATTTGAACGTTTTTAGAGAAGGTAATGGCACCTCCAGCATTGTGGGAATCGGAAAAGCTGTTGGAGATGCTATTTTTAATGTCCCTGCGCTTTTAACTGTACAGAATTGGTCCAAACAATCGAAGGCCTTTCTGTACAGTTTTGATCACAAAGGTAAACGTAATTATGGAAAAGATTTTCTATCGGGACTGCCAATTGTAGATGCAAAAACTGCAACGAATGGTGAGAATTCTACTTTTTTATTAAAAAGAGTTCTTAATTTTGTATACATTAAATCAGTACGTTGATTCTGGCATAGAAACTAATCATGGAGATGATCTGGGATA
>JAUEJJ010000046.1:6993040-7014037 GCA_032164275.1 Synergus coniferae
TCAGCGCGTCAAAATACATAAGTATACGAAGTGCGAAGAAAATCGGACATATCACCTTTTCGGAAGTACACCCAAAACTGTAAAGTGGATAAGAAAATAAGTTAATTCATACAAAAAAAAACTTAATTTCTTTATAGAGGAAATTGATTCTTTCGATTTAAAATATCATGAACTACAATTAAAACATTTTTGGAAGATCGCTTGAGAATAGCCACGTTATACATACGTAAGATTTTACACAAAAGTTTATTTTGCAGCGACATTATAAACTTTCAAGAAATAGCAGTCATAAAATTTTGCAATAGTAATAAAAATTATTACAAATATATTGATCCTAAATATCTGTCACGAACTTTAGAATTTATGTCTTTTAAATGAATAATTTGAATAGAAATACAATCTCTATGGATAAAATGGAATTGAGAAAATATAGTATTTCGTTCATTTGGACGTTTAAAGCCTGCCATATTTTTTGGATTTCTAAGTGATTCTTATCTTCAATATATATTCTAATTCAATTTTTCAAGATATTATACGTACCAATATAGAATTGAAGAAAACCGTACAAGTAAGGACAAGAGTTCCAAAAACGAACTTCATTTTTTTAAATTAGAGACGAAGCTCTACTGTGTAGATTTAAAATTTCATGAATGTATATAATATATTGCTCGAGATATTGCTCCCTACAGTAATGATATGAAATAAAATTATTTCAATAAAAAATCTTAAAATTTCACAAGAGTTATCAGAGTAAGTCAAATATGATATTTTATAATATTGATAAAGCTGGTTAAACAATAATAAAATTCTGGAAACGTGATAGGAGTGTAGCGTGAGTAAAAATTGAATATGTCACCGGTAGATTTACGTCTCGTTCAATTTTCGTGTGGGAGAGGGGAGAAATACGTAACGTGTACACTGTACAGTGTACACTGTACCGTGAACTTACAAAATTAATTATGAAATTTCTTCTACTTCCATTTACTTTTTTACGCGTCACTCTTATGATTGTTTATTCTGTTACGCGTTTTGCGACAAAATTTGACGTGTTCTTCTTTTTTTATTAGGGTTTGTAATGCGTGTCATGACTGCATGTCACGCGTTGCGTTATGCTGGGATTTGTGTTTGATAATCGTAAGATAGTTATAATGGAAATTTTTTTTAATTTAAATTTTGTTCATAAAGTCATACTATAACCCAGGAATTACAATAATTTTAATTTAATTTTAACTTTTCTCGTGGGGACTCATTTTTAATTTTGCTAATAAGCATATCTGATGATCGTATATTATGTCTTTCTGAGTAATTTCAGAATGAAGTTTCTCTATTCAATGCGTAGAAAATTAATTGATTTTCATAAATAATTAAAAACTAAAGCTTGTATGTTAAACGATACGGATTTAGAGGGTGATAAATTATGAGAATGTTAAAAATTAAGAGAAAATAATGATCTTATATTCAAAAATAAAAAAATATATACATTAAACATTTTCAATTTTTAAAATTGGAACTATTGCCTCTGAATATTCTGTGGGTTCAAATTCTGTGGACGTTGAAGTTGTGGATTCTGGGCGAATATTTGACGATTCCTTGCACGATTCTGATGTGCATGAACAAGTTCATTAACTTCATTTGGTGTTAAATGATTTAAGTTGAAATTTCCATTTTGAGGTGGGTTATTTGTAGCACCAGTTCGAACAGGATTATTTAAACGGTATATAAAGTCCTTTTCTCGTTCTTTCGATTCACTTAATTCTATAAGAAGAAAATAGACAATTTTAAATCAACCATATTAAAAGTAAAAGTTATTGCTGATTCTCAAAAAAAGTCGAATTTGGCTTTATCGAGTTAATAATTTTTTTTAACTCATTATTAAATTTTTTTTGCTCATTTCTTAGTTTATGTCTTGTTTGATAAAAATATTATAGTGGTCCCCAACTTTTTTAAGTTTGAATTAAATATAGGTAAAAAAAATTCCCTCATACAAATTTTATGAGGGAATGAGAAAATGAAACAAAACTGCCACAAACTTATAAACATGATCTTATTTTCTTACGAACAGTGTATAGTACCTACTTTATTACTACCAGTTATTACCGGAAACATACACAAATAATATGCTACGATTATTAAATAGAAAAGTGTTTAGTTTTTGATTACATTACATGAGGGAATGACATGAAAAAATTTATTATTTAAAAAACTTGTAATGAAATTCGTTTTAACAAAACATCTTTTCTTCAACCATCCGCTATAGTGTATGTTGTCAAGGTCAATGTTGCCAACTACAAAAAAATTGCAGTGGAGCTTGATAGGCCTTTAAATTTTGCTCCAATCACATACTGTTTGAAAACGGTGAGGGAATGATCGATTTTTTATGGACAAATTTTGAATTATATTTAAAAATAATTCCAATTGCATTTTTTAAACTATAAACTCATGTAGGTACAGTCAATACTATCCTATATGAGTAAAAAATAAGACAACAAACAATAAGTAAGAAATTTTACGATTTAAGTTAATGATTCTTTTCGAATTTAGCAGTTGGGACATATAGTGAGGAAATGATTTTTAGGGTACTTTCTTAGATATATCTGTTATGTTTATCATATAAAAAATAAATTTATTTCATTTTGTGCATCTATAGTGCAGTAGTTTTATTAATAAAAAAGACTTTTCGTAATTGACGATCCTGGTTTGTAAAAATCATTAAGGACATGAATTTCGATTTTTTTTTAGAATCAGCCTTATCTTAAATGATTACTGTGACAAATATAAGACAGCCTTCTATATTTCTATAAGGTAGTCAACCTGAATATTTGAAATATAGTAGAGCCGATTATCCCTATGTTCAAATTAAATATCTAGATATTCAGATTGACTATCTTAGAAGGCTGTCTTATAGTTGACACTTCAGATAATCAGTTTGATTATCTAGTTTACCCGTGTAATCTACAATAAAATACGGTTTATTGTTTTATGAAAAAATAGTATATTATTTCACAATATACCTGACCCTTTTTTAAATTTCCTAAAAGATTTAAAGGTCGTAATTTAGTTTTCAATATTGTATACATACCAATATAATTGATGAAAACCAAACAGGTAATGAGTAGAGTACCAACGCTGAACTGCATTTTTTTCGATAAGAAAGAAACTGATCTTTGAAGATTTAAAATTTCGCAAACTGCTATTGATGCAATTTCATAAAACTGCTTGACAATATATATATACTGAACTTCGCCTTACACATATATACGTAACACAATATTATAAAAATTTGTTTAAGCTGTGACGATATCAAATATTGCGGAAATAACAGATTTAGATTACGTAGCATGTTGTCGAAAAATTTTTCAGGTAGTCTGGATTGTCTGGAACTGTTGTTATTTTTCCTCTACGCGTTTTTTTTATGGCGTGATATAACATGGTTTACGCGTGATGTATTGTGTATTTTATAATTGTAAAATTGGTATAATGGAAATTGGCATTTTTTTCTCTACAATGCCATTTCTATACATTAATTTATTGAAATATCGAGTTAAAAATTTCTAAATTTAAGTTTTCTTTGTTTTTATTAAAAGATTAGGACCCTATAAACAAACATTAATACTTTTACTTTAATTATAGAAATTTTCAATTCGCCATCTCACAGAGTCACAGTCAATAAAAATAAATGTAGAAATGACATTGCAGAGAAAAAAATGCCGGTATTGTAGGAATCGGGTAACTAATACATAGTCTTGAATTTTATTCATAAAATAATTTATTTATGGGAATCATAATCTTCTCAAATTAATCGCGTAAGGAAATGAGTAAACAATAAATAAAGTAGTAAAGATATAGTACATATTTTATTACAAATAAAATCTTAATAACATATTCTTGATGTAGGATAAATAATATTTTTATGTATAATAATATTCATAAAACCTGAAAAATTAAAATATTCCAGAGTAAAAATAGGAAAAAATGAATTCTCAGAGCAAAAAAGGGACGCCTTATATATACAACCGCTGTTTGGTTCTTCCTGTTCTCATTTTTACAAACGAACTATATTTTTATCCCCTTTTTACTTTCAGTTATTCATATGATAACTGGAAAAATAAAAATTCGGATACATTTATAATTTCTACCGTAAATGATGTGAAGAACGGTTTTATTTTTTCATCACGCATGCACGGAATATGCCGTATTTCGCAGCCGTTTTTCAGGGAGCATTGTGATATATTGCCACACGCCGTGCGAAAATCCTTCGTTCTACAATACCGCATGCTTTTCCGTGTTTTAGTGAGAAAAATCGCACACTTCCGCATGTTTCTCCGAAACAAATGCACGCACGCTATACATTCACGTTTCCACGACGAACCTAACCAACTAATAATAAGTACAAAAAATAAAAATAAATAAAAATAAAAATAAAAAATAAAAACGTATTAAGATCTAAATATCATACTTAAATGTAATTTTTATTACATTATTATTTATTATTATAAAATTTTATTATTATTATAAAATGTTTTAAGATATAACAAATTTTTCAAAAAAATCACACATATTAATTGTTTAAGGTTAGGTTAAATGTTAATAAATTTAATACATTTTAACAAGCATCTTGACATTATTTATTATTTATAATTATTGTTTATTATCTTTCTGATTGGAGTGTTTTTCCTCTCGGGGGGCTCCGCCCCACGAACACCCCGCGAGGGCTCTGCCCCTCGACCCCGCCACCGCCATCACATTCATAAATAAATCACATCACATGCAATAAATGCATATTCCTCACATTCATGATGAAAAATAGTGTGTGTGACTCGTGTGGTATAGTTGCATTTTGCGCCCTTGTTACACAATGTACTATTAAAATATTACAAAAATTACATTCATTAGAATTTTACATTATTATACACGTTATACGTTTTATGTATATAGCGTGAGAAAAAATCAAGATACTTACGTGAGATCATGCATACTTACAAAATGAATTATGAGATTTCTTCATACGTCATTTTTATAATTGTTTATTCTGTTACGCGTTTTGCGACGAATTTTAACATGTTTTTTTTTTATTGGATTTTGTGACGTGTCTCATGACTGTCACGCGTGGCGGAATGTGTAATTGATAACCCTAGAATGGTTATTATAACGGAAAATTTTTTAATGTAAATTTTCTTCTTAGAATCATATAAAATCAGATAAAAGTTTACGATGATCGAATTTTTATTATTAATCTCTCTGAAACGTTCCAATTAAGTTTAAATATACTCCAGACTTGTACAAGGGATTCTGGTTTTTTGGGCTCAAATGTTTACCGGATGATCAATTAAAAAAATTTTTTTGTATGTTTCCTGGAATGTCAAAAGATAAATTTTGGGACCAATCCCAGGAGTTACAACCATTTAGTTCAAATGGGACTTGATTTTTTTTTTAAGGTGACATTCGTTACGCATTAATTCGTGAAGCAATATTTGACATTTAATTAATATAATTCAGTCTCGTTAAACCCTGAAAAGAAATCAGATTTACGCGAAAAATGCGAATTTAAAAAAAATGTTTTATGTAGGTACCTATGTCTTATACCTCTCTGGTATTACTGCGAGTTTGCATGATTTACATGCGCGCCAATTACGGCGGTGATCCAATTGCTGCTTGCCAGCTACTGCGATGATTCAATCACTGCGCTGGTAATAATGCGATTTTATTTTAAGTGAGCACATTTTTTGGCATAGATTTTTTTCCTTGTGGTTTTACCATTTTTCCTCACACAAATTTAAAATTATTGAACATTTCAGACACTCTGCGACTTTGGCAGGCTATCACTGGCTGTCACGGCAACTAAGAAAGTTTAGTTTTGGGGTTATGATATAGCGTCTGGAAAACTGCAGAAATACATTCATCAAGGGCCATCAAGGCAAATCGTGTGCCAAATACTGCTTTGGTAAAAACTGGTAAAAAATATATTGAAATACGTATTTCTTGTCTTTTAGCATGCAGTTTTAGAAAAACTATACATTTTCTTTATTATAAAAATTATTTCAATAAATATATAGCTCCCGAAACGAAATTATAATTATAGTTTTTTAGAACGTGTTCATGGCCCTCCAATACAAATCGAAGCAGTAAAACTATCAGTACCGGAACCATCCGAAATTCAAATTGCAATAAATTAGTTAAAAACATAAATACTTAAGTTGATACATTGGTGATAAGTATAAATAACTCACATAATAATTTTTTGAATTACTTTAAAACATTATATACATTCAGAACATTCGAATTCATTATTTATGTTTGAAACCGCAGTAATTGGTCCCAGCACACTTATACGTACCCTATTGTATGAAAGAAAATTTTCATTTGTTTGAATTTCATTCCTAAAATGATATACTTAACCCAGGAGTTATAATTTCACTTTAATTTTTCTCTTGGGGAATAGTAAAAATATAATAAATATAATAAATTAATTTTGTCTCTATGACTGGGAGTTATATTTTAAAAAGCTGCGTTGTTATCTATAAAAAAATTACTTTTCGATTTAAATTTAATTAGATATTATTTTCAGATGATAATCATTTTGTTTTGCACTTCAAGCATTATTTCTAGACAAAATAAAATTATGAAAAAAATTTCCTTCATTTGAAAGTTTAAAACTTCAGCCTAATAATGAAACTTTTCTGACACTCTATATATAGTGTCAAAAAATATATAATTATATAAATATATATAATTAAATATATATATATATAAATATATAAAGATATTTACTAAAGGCTTTTTTTTTATCTCGGAACTCGAAATATGTATCGAATAAAAATTTCGTGTATATTGAAATATTATAGTGCCAGTACAAAGAAATGTTTTTTCTCAACTCCAATTAAATAAAGTAATGAAACAAAAAGAAAAATGTTGATCCTCCAATTCTGGATAACTTTAACTCTAACCATATTTGGCATCTGTGTATGCGATGCATAAAAATGCAACGACAAACAAAAGGTTTCACAAATAGGCAACCCCGCCCCTTTGTCGGGCAAGGATCGACAATAGCCTGGCATGTTTTTCAATATTTAGCCATCATGACTTTTCGTCGGGGCTTTCGGGCGAAATCTCCGCGTCGAATTGGAAACTAGATAATTCAATTAGACGACAGCTGCCGTTACAGTCGGCAGGTAGAGGTAGACTCTAGAGATTATAGAGGGAGAGATGAGCGAAGGGAGAGAAGAGGCCGCCCTCGTCATGGACCATACCTCTGATGTTTTCATTTCCACCTTCGGGGTATTTCTCTTCGCTTTTTTGGGTGGCCTCCTCATTATTAACGCTTCATCCGAGCATAGTTGGCCAACTTGAAGATAAAAACTCGAAAAAACATGACACTAATGAGCAGACGAGTACGGAGTTTAGATTAAGAGTGAGGATTTTGATGCTTAGAATAATCGACGAGCTTGAGTGAAAGGTTAGTATAAACAGAAATTAAGAAGAATCCAGTGAATTGGTAGGAAGACTATAACGATAAATTCCACTTTTTATGTATTTTCTTAAATGGAATGAGTTCTGTGAACGTATAGCTAATATTCGACAGCCGGTCTCTTTTGTTTCAGGGAAACAACTTTTTGAAAAATGTGTTTAAGGATTTTATGCTTCTTCTGAGACGGAAACAAGAATCTGTTAATTTTAAAGATTACATACGTTTAAATTAACAAAATTGTTACTTGTAAGATTTATGAAAAGTGTTTGACGATAATCTTTTAAATTTTCTATATCTCCAAAATTATTCAGCATTCGGCAATAATTTCTTTGCAAAAGGCCTTCATGGAAGAGGTCTTGAAACACAAATAACTGCAACTGAAAATTGTCGTCCAAATGACAATGCTAACAAAGACATTTTTTCTGTAGTTCGTCCATTTTGAGTGAAGAATAGGTAGTAATGTCAATGATCACCCCATTGCGAGTCTGACTCCTGCGGAGGATCGTTGAAAGGTGCCGCGAATGGTCAAAAGCAGGTCGGTTGTAAATTAGTAATCTTCATTGCGTCACGCTTCGATACGAGAAACGTTCCAGGTCCCTGGAAGTAGCTTTTTCCTGAGTTGGCGAGACTACGATGCACTATGGCACCAGTTTCCTGCTGCTTGTATATAGTTCAAGGAACAATGGTGCACCGCCTCGTGGGTGACCGATTTTTTCAAAAAGACCGGTAACAGAGCATCGAAGATCCGAGTCACGATTGAGTGACACGCGTAACGATTCGATAATGCTACGTTGTAAAACACTAATGTCCGATTATGAGAAGAGCTTCTCGCTCGAAGAAGTCGTCATTGTCGAACCATTGTCAGCTTTCGGATACCGGATCTAATTCGACGACCTCCCACAGTAGGAAAATCTATCATCAAGTTATACATTAAATCTGGACCGTCTCTCGACTCTCATTTCGCAAATCGACTTCGTTTTCGCTTGTGGGAACTCCCATTTTTTACGTAGGGGCGTTCCTAATAGCAAATGCCTTGTTCTCTAGAATTATGTGCTAGAGGTCCGTTTGGATGTTTCTTTTTTGTAATATCAGCAGGTTTGAAAAACTTGGAAAAGGAATAGGATTTTTAAAAAACACTCAAGTTATTGTCCCAATCTCAGAAGCACTAAAATCTAACTTTTAAGGACCGGCTTCTCTCTTCTGTAACTTAAGTTAAGCGTGAAACGCCTTTCCATGTGTCACAAATGTTTTTAAATCCGTCAAGTCGTGGGAAAAATTTCGTCAGGCAATTAAGAACATGTTGTGCTTCGTTACTGTCAATCAGAAAATGCTTTTTGGAACATAAATTTCCGTTTACAAAACATATCTTCATAAATTCCACAAGAAGTAAATTATAGAATCGTGCAGTGACGACTTTTTTAAAGAAAAAAAAAATGTGAATATTGGGATACATATTGCAATATCATCTATAATTCTACAATATATCTAAACACAATAATCGATGGGTTTTGACTGAATGCAGACATTATTGAGCCTATAATAAACGAAATGCAAAGATTTTCAGGTGTGAAAGGCAAGAGTGTCACCCGATCCTTTCAATAATCTTCTCGAGGTTGAATGAACTAAAAGAAGGGTTAAATTCGGCGGATCAAAGACCCCGTCGACGTAAACTAAGCATGTATGTGAATTTCGTCTCATCTTCCTTCCGGAAATCCTTCTTCTGAGTTGGATGGAATTTAAATGAACGCGTATATGATGGTCAATGGATTCCGAGCCCAGTGTGCTGAGGTGTCAAAGGGTGGGTGCAAGAGACCCAAGAGGTATTTAGACATTATTTAATACAAGGAGAAAACGGAGGGTGATGTTGAATGTGTCCCGAAGTTGTCGCGGTATGGCTGTATGGCCATTTATTACTGCCTCTATGCTAGCACAATGCCAACATTGACAATTTGCTTCACACACGACGCCGCGCACCGCGACGCTCCGCCCACGATCGAACTACAGACGAAAGCCGACAAAACTCGCCTATTCTCGTTCCGTCTGTTGTGCCACCGAATTTATCCAATGCTTGGAAACCGATCATGAAAAGTCGCACTGCTTTAAAGTGCGAACCTGCTCTTTTCATTCTCGGTAAATCTCACTTAGGTTCTTTAAAGATTACAATAAACCCGGAAAAGGCGACGCCATCATGCCAAACATTAGCGTTAGGTGTCCTTTCTTCATTGCTAGGTCAATGCTGTGATACAAATATTACGAAATTTGAGATGGTGGATTATGTCAAAAATACACCACTGCATTAAACAATCGCTTTATATTTAAAGAGAAAGAACTGAAGATCGCATTAGATCATTGTAAGTATTTCAAACTAGACGTGTTAATTTCAAAGATGCTGAATTTGAAGTAGTGGAAGAACCACTTCTGAGAGTGTGTCCTGTAATTTTGCTCCAGCAGAGTTGATCATCTCTGTGGCTCTTCTCATTATCAGCTTGTTAGGCAAACGATATCTATGTATATTGTATATTGTATAATGTATATATGTGTACCCAGTGGCTGTTGGTCCATTGGGTTCTTCTTTAGTATTCTCACATGGTCGGTACTTTTCATCTCTATCGGCATCTTTTGCCAAGCCGACTGTCCTTACTCCGAACATAAGACTGGTTCTCAGGGTCCTCCCACTGCTTTTCTCTGTGGACTGTTCTGCTTTCATCTCTACTCCATTTATAATAAATTGGAACGCCACTATAGCTCAAAGTCAGAAATTATTATAATACCCAGCTTTCAAAACCCCCTTCTCAACCTGTTTTCTAAACATTCCCAGAAACCATCTATTATGATTACTTTGTAAGAATTTAGTAAATAGAGAATAACATTTGGTTGATGATATATAGTATCATTTATATTTGGATAGAAAAACATCCTTTTGGACTCATTTCTCTCATGGCATCTTGCATCTAAGATGATTGATACAATCCTCAATATAGAAATGATTATAGACAAGCTCAGGAAATACAGTCGGAATTCATGAAAGAAATTTAGCATAAAATAAAATTGACAAAGCTTTGAAGATTGTAAATCTGAAATCTTCATCGTGTCATGCCATGCGTAAAGAATTGGATCTCATGGTTCCTCGACGTGAGTTGCAATATAGTTCATATCCCTTTTGCCCACGAAAATGTTTGATCTGGCACTGGGATCGGTCTGCAAAACGATTCCTCAAGGAGAAGTAATTTGGATTTATCGAGTAGATCGCTGTACCAGTGGTTGTGTGAGGACCAGGTGTGAATCCGACCAGCCCAGAACTAATGGAGCCACAAATCAATGGGACGATGGGCCATCATTACTTTTGCCAACACAGCGTGTTTACCACACACTAACTGATAGACGAAGAACGAACAGACCGCCGAAGGGGTGACACTGATCCATCTCTCTTGCTCTCATCCCTTACGCTCGATCAGCTATATTTTGTGTTCATCATAATCAGGACGTGTGGAGTACGATCAGTGTGATTTGACGGTTCAAGCTCGGTTTCCTCTAGCCGAAAGGGATGCGCGAATTATTAGAACCCACACATTGCAAGAGATTTGTTTAATGAGTACATTTCCAGATAAACGTAAATGTTAACATATTTTCACGTTATATTGGTCCAAATACCAAAACTTTAAAATGCAACAGCTGCTAATCTAAAAATTCACTCGATAACAAAATGTTGTTGTGCAACAGACAAAAAAAGCAAAGGAATTAATGTAAGACGTTTGTCGAATTGTCGTTGAGCACGCGCTATCTCGGTTCGGCTTTTGAAGATAAATAAATATAATGAAGGATAAAGGGCAGTTCACGAGTGAGCGAACGCAGGAGCGAATGAGTGCCGGAGAATTATTCACGATACTATAGTAAAAGTCGAAATGGTGTGTTTGAGTCCGTGCCGCATCCAGGATGACAAATGCGAGGCGCGTCGGCACGGTCAAATGTCCCCTGTGATCTGTCAGTGTCCAATGGCCACAGGACCACGTTTTTGGTCTGCCCTGTAAAAGGTGTGTCTTCATCCTGTGGGCTTACACTCGGCTCTTCATTACTATTATTAGCTGTGGCCGCACAGCTATGACTATTGCTAGCACACAAGAGTCATCTTTCCTCTTTCTATATATATCTTCATCTCTCTCCCTCGTACAGAAAACTGGGATGTAGGGACCAACACATGATTAATGATTCTTTCACGGATTGGTCCAAATAGGAAAAGGCTCGAGCTACCAGAAAATCCGATCAAGAGGCTCCATGTTTGTTTTTCTGTTTCTACTGGTGCGAATATTGAAGATCGATATGCAAATTTATGCTTCTGTAAATTTTCATGAGTGTTATGGTCTTGAGAGTAGAACAATCATCTCTACTAAATGATCCAGTACTCAAATATCGTATATCGAGCATCGTATCATATAGTTCAGCAAATCTTCATGAATGATATTGCTTCATGTTCATAAGGTCTGCACATTATACATCATATGCACATTATGCATTTTCATATGAGTTTCTTCACATCATTACTTTTGTTTGCTTTTCGATTTTCAATGATGTTCGAGTCCATCGCCAATGGAGAGCGCTTTTTCGGTTCGTCTTGGCTCGTTCCATCGCTTTGTCGACGTGTTGTCACCAATTGTCGCGCGCTGCGCCCTACGAGTTTACACACAACAGGGTGATGCGCAGTTTATGCGATTCCATTGTCGGCGAAGCCGGTTTCTTCCTCGCTGTGTCCTGTGGTCTGCGTGCAGTTTTCCCTCCCTCTAATGTCTTTATGGCAAGAACGAGAGGCCATTATGCAGCTGGTAGGCCGGATCGGATGCTGACTCCGCGAGATGTCTCCATCAGATCAGTGAATCGAGATCTCCCTCTACGAGATACTTTACGTCTTTTTCCCTACCATTGGCGTGCGCTCGCATTTTATTACCGCTTTCGAACGAGCTTGAACGAGCTACAAGTGTGTTCTGAGCGAACAAGTCAATGGACGTCACGGCAATCTGTTTGGCAATCAATTTGTATTCTGATTCGCATGATATGTGTATGAAACCCTTGACTCTTTGTATGACTGAACTTGACAATATTACGTCTGTTAACTTTTCGAGTTGATGTGTAGAACGTATTATTATTTAACCTATTGTTACACCTGGCTGCAATTCTTTCTCTTAATATTCTTTCCAAGGGAGAAAATGTACATACTAGGGCTTAATGATGGAACTCGTCCGCAACGATGCCCGAAGGATACTTGCACATTCGACTACCGTTTGCCACTATTAAAATAAATAGTCCATTATTCGTAACGTCTGGCCTAATGTGTTGTATTTAGGATATAAAGCCCTCGCGGATAATCCAGAACAACAACAACGGGGCGGCATTATTGTTTGGTGATGCCGCGGGCTGTACGCCAACTATATAAACACAAAAATGCCGCTGTTCATCCGTGCCATGATGTACCACAATAATGACGCCCCAAATATTTGCATGCTTTATCCACTTTAAGACTAAAACCTGAAGGGCATGGTGTAAGAATATGATGTCTTAGATGCATTGAAAACTTTGAAAATTCAATTGAGATTCTCATTGTTGAATGCACCTCTAAGATGATTAAATTATATAAATCAAACGTCGATAGATGATTTTGCTTTTGTTGAATTTCCGTTAATCGCATGCGTCGAATTCGAATTCGGCTTGGTTAATTCGATGACTTGAGCATTTCAAACTATTCTGGTTCATGTTTGACCTGGCCTGGCATCTCGGTTTCAGTTCTCAGTCCCGCGTGTGTAATCGGTCGGCAAATTGGAAAAAACTAAAATCGAGTCGAGAAGCCAGAGGTGTTATTTTAGGCTCGGATACAAAACGGTGTAACGAACTGAATGAGGAGGATAAAGGGCGCGGTGCGATTCAAACAAAACTCCCCGAACAACGAAAAGCGCCACTCATCGGTTTTGAAAATTTAGAGTGCCCCGGAATCACTTTCTAGGCTTACGATTTCTTTTTTCGGTACTTTGCGAATCCTCATGGGTATCATAAGGATGAGGATGATTTTTTAAGAAAACAGATTCGAAATAGAATTCCTCATCAAAGTTTGCCGCATGCCACCTAAAATTTCTAGGACTTGTTGATCAATGTTTATTAACATTTTAAAATTAAGATAAGAAATTAAATTAATTTTGCAATAGTTTCCCACAGGCAGATCACAGCCGATTTGCAGAAATAACTGTATAAGAAATCTGACACTGGATTTCAGAGAGTCGTATATATATATAACTGCTTGGCTTTATACATGAAAGTTCACTCGCAAAATCTGAAAGTGGTCTATTGTGTCTTCCATGTTTGCAACATCGCGCGCAACAAAAAGACGTGGCCCATCATTATGGAATTATGTAACTGTAAATTGAGCAAATACAACGGGAACCCAGGAGCCAGGTTTACATTTTCTTTTCTGTTCCTGAGGGCACAGGAATATCGAGTTACAGGCGAGAGTAACTATTATCTCAACGAGACATCTATCGAGAGACGAACTAAAAGACTAAAATGAATTCGCATTGCTAGAAATATGTCTCTTTGTAGCTCAAAAGTTAGAAAGCAAGATGATCTTTCATTTCTTTGAAACTAGATCAAAAAGAAAAGAAAAGGCAAAAAGAAGATCAGATGTTCTCGTTCCCCGTTCCCGAATTTCGTAAGAAAAAAAAGAAGTAAATTGATAAGTATATATACATATATAATAATTTTTCTAAAAATTTCTAATTTTCGTTACTGCAATAAAAATTTATTCTTTAGATTCAGGAAAGAGGGTTTACGTATAACATAAACAAGTCTTGACACCTTCGCGACATTTTTCACACAATTGGACTAAAATGATCACAAAGGGGGGACGCGGTCAAGCGTCAATGGATGCTAAGTGGAGCATTCTCAGTTGAAATTTGCAGCGTTGCGCCATTCAGTGCAGATTATCCCCAGCCTGGATTACCAGGTCGAGTGCCAGAGGTGTCAGGATACTCTCGAGCTATAATTCTCGGGATCTCGAATAGAGCTTCGATCTTATAGATGCACAATAGCTGCATTAGAAAAGTAATAGATGCATTCGCATCCTCTTTGGGCAACGATGGTGGTGGGCTCGGTGGTGGGCGCGTCGACTCAAATTACCGACATACATTCTACTTCTATTTTATTTCTCACGGAATGCGTGATAGTCTCTCATCAGAAGTAAGACTTTCCTTATGATTTTAATAGTATAAAATTCGCAGTGAAGACCTTTTTATGGTATATATGTCTACTTTTGCCACTTCTTCAAATTGCGGTAAAACCATAATCAAGATCTCTTCTCACAGGACGAGGTTGCGTTTTGAAAAATGACACTTTTGATTTGTAAGCTACTTACAGGATCAGTTCCCGATTTATTTTGGATTTGAATTTTATGCAGTAACTCAAATTTCTGGCTTCTTATCCGGTATCCGGGGAGTTTGAATTGCACTTCCTAGAGATCTTTCATACGAGACGTTCCCCAGAGTTTTTGGGAAGCCACAAACAAGCAAACAATGAAGGCATGCATCTCGATTTTCGTGTCACAATAAGCACAATGGGAGCAACAATGTATCCATCAATGTCGCTATCCAAAGCTCGGAGATAGAGTAGCAACCCTGTAAATTAGTCTTGCAGGATCTCGTGACGCATCCTGTGGGACGCGCTGGCTTGTCGTTCCCAGTTAGGAATACAATGGCCTTATGTGAAACCTCAATGTAGTTTGAAGTTATTGCCACCTTTTTTGAATAAAGTTTGACACTATTGCCGTTGCTGGTAATCCAATACGCTCCAAATTCTAACTGCTTTTCAAAACGAGATAGTCTTTGAGCAGATCTCATTGTAAATATTCGATTTATCATTCGCGAAAAAAGAGTAGAAGAGAAGAAAAAAGTATTGATGAAAAATGAACAAAGACAGTGCATCCCTGGTCAGAGACTGTTAATTTTAAGAGAAAAATTTAAAAAGTGGACATTACAAAATGGCGCCCAACGTTGGTTTACTATAATAACAAAAAAATTTGTCTCTGCAAAATTGTAGAGCTCATTTTCTTAATTCAGAATTTTCAAATATTCTAGAATATTTTATTTTGTTCGTGTAGAAGTAGAATATTCGTACGTAATCTTGAAATCTTTTTAAAATAACGAATAATGCAATGCAATATTCAGTTACGGGAAGTTTTCGCATAAACTTAATTATATTTTGTGAAATTATCGCTAATATATTATAAATATTGTCTGTAATTAATTTTTTAAGTAAGTTCGCTGTGACACTAGAAGGTGAAATACGGTGCAGTAATTTTCTATACTTTCTACAGTGCGCTGCATTATTTCTTTCTCAAACGAAAAAGTATAAATTTGCATTTATGCAAGAGATGCAAGCATTATCATTGAGCAAAACTGTTAATGTTCATGAGCACGTTAAGAGCTGTGGGTATTATATTTACGAATGTTCTGGCGATGCAGTCAGAGGTGTGTAATGGATGGTCACCGTGACTAAAAGGACTAATCATGACAAATGCTGCCCGCTGTTGAGCTCTCCGCAACATATTGCTGGGTAAAGGCTTCCCAGCGAATTATCCACTCTATCTTCATCTATATTTCTACAAATCGGGAATTAAACTTGTGTTTTATAATAATCGAGCGATACTATCTCTTCCTGAAAAGTACTAATCATCATCCATTTTATCAATACATATATGATATTCTGAAAATTAATGTTCTATCGATGAAAATTGGAACTATACTTTGAGCAAAACTGTTAGTGAAATTGCTAATTCTAAACAAAAACCTTAAACTCGAACAATAGTCGAAAAAAAATACTCGCAGAACCCAAACAGAATCACTGATCTTTGTTTTCGAACAAAACTTACTCGTGTAATAGTTGGTTTAGGGTTTAAGTAGAGGATAAATCGCAAACGGAGGTGGAGAAATTGGCTTCGAGTGATGCTTTTGTTTTTGTATCTGTCGACGTTGAATGTGGCAGATGATCGGTTTTCCACTGTTTTGGAAGATGGCACGGTCAAGCTGTTTGTTCACGTGCCCTGCACTTTCAAGGAAAATTCTCCATCTGTTGCCAAAACCCTTTTCATTAAGTAAATTGAGAAACACCCTTAGTGTGACTTAAAATTAGAACTGTAAATTCAGTAATAATAATTATTATCTTTAGATGTAAAAATATGTGTTGGCACGGCCGGAAAAGAGTATCAATTGTCGTATTCGTCATTAAATTTGGTTTTTAAAGAAACTTCTTTAGCGATTCTATAACAGACTATAATATTATAAGTGTTTCATGAAATTGACCACAGCTGCATATGGTGACTGTTGTGAGACAGCTTCTGGTTAAGTTTCCCTGAAACTCGTTGCGTTCAGTGATCCCGTTTTGGTGTTACAAAAACAACATCGTAATTTGATATTAAAAAATGATTAATGATACATTAAATATATTAATAATAATCGTTAAGAGAAGCGTAATTTATAAAGTAGTGATTCTAAAGAAGTAATTTTGTACCAACCGAGTACATTATATCAACTATAAACCATCAAATTACATAATCCCTCATTTTTCCTCTTTCCATCAGTAAAAATTCTCCAAGTATATGAGGTAGATATGATCTACGACCAAATGAGAACTCCCCTAGAAGTTATTATATAGGCCAATAGCTGAACCCCAATATCAATGGGTTAACAAAATCAGGGTTAAAAGCGGCTCAGATTTTCGTGAAAAAAGTCTTAATTTACCAGGAAACATGATAAAAAAAGCCCAGCTGCCTCGTCGAAGGGGGGCTCCCGTTAAATGAAAATAAAATGTAATATAGAAGCATCTAAACGAGACCTTGGGATGCAAGTTTTTAACCGGTTACCCGCTTGATTACACGTAATGATCGATTTGATTTAGAGCACACTGAGTATCGCGTTACCGCAATTCTACCGTCGGCCGAATGGAAACCTCTTTTGGGCAGGTTTTTAGCACGAATTGATTTATCACGATTTTCTACCTGAGTCGCCATCATTTTTAATAGATTTCTAAAAATTGCTCAAATTCGTTCTCCTCGGATTTCACGAGAGTTGCTGGGAAACCGTTTAAGGGCTGCAAGACAAAAAACCGTTGCCCAATAAATTTGTATTTAATTTGAGCTTAGTCATGATTCATGTCTCTGCATACCTGAAAAGTTTAGGAATTAATATTCATCGACTGGAAACATTCTCATTGTGTAATTATATGTATACTTATAGTAACTAAGGAGAAAGGGCAGAGTGAAGAAAAAAAGTTGACCGACATTTTTGAAAATTCGGGAGCGCGGTAGCACCCTTAGGTCTAAGGAACAATGACTGCTCTGATGATGACAAACGTCTTGTAACTTAATACGCACCCATATGCTACCAAACGACCCTCTATAAACGTGGCTACCGAGATACATAGTACTATATTCGAGCAACCTTGCAACCAATAACGAACCGAAACAACGTCATCTGACAACAAAAGGGGCCGTGACCCGAACTCATGGCCTTTGATATAGACGTGCAGATATGCAGGGTTGAAGTTATACTCTGAAAAGGTCGATCTGAAAGAAAAACTAGAACACGAGCACGAAGAGCTACAATATTAGTTGTATTCTTGTTTGCCTAACATCTAATTAATTCAACACATTAAGTGATGCGTACAAATCTAGGATGTAGAAATATGCATAACACAGAAGACAATTCTTATTCAATTATATAAACCAGCATTCTTTAAGCAATTGCGAAATTTCTTTCTTTCTTTAAATTTCGGAATTGCTAACAAATTCATTTGAAGAGACCATTTTGGACCACCCTATGGTATATATATGAAGTTCAAGTCCCTTTGCTGCCACAATTTTCAAAAATAATCCTATCGGTTAATCCTCTAGAGATTCGGTAAAGATGATTTAACTATAAAAACTGCGTAGTCTAGACTGATCGACTCATGGGATTGTCATGCCTCCGAATTTTCATTGTAACGAAATTTTCGCGTGAAAACGGCATTTAAGAGAAGATTTAGATGGCAGTGATCGAGCGTGATGTATCGATCCTGCTTGGAGTTGGACACGCGCTTACATATAATAAATACTTTGACCTTCTCTTTCGATCATTTGTAAAACTGCTTGGGTGGGAGGATCGAGTGTCAACTCCGCAGTCTTGTCTACAATTCTCCAATTCTACATCTTACAAGACTCGCTGGCAACTTTTTTCAACCATGTCTCAAGATCGACTATCAATTGTCTGATCTTGTCAGGCGCTGAATACTCCCCTGGGTCACATCCATCGTGCCAGTGAAAACTCTCGTTCGTCTTCGACTCCAGCGCCTTCTCACCATTTTACTAATTTAAAGAAATGCATTAAAAAATGTACGGCAAAAAGTTGAGAAAAAAATTTAAGTACCCAAAATTGAGATTAATTGTGGACACATGGAAATAAATTAAACTGCATCTATCTATAGTCAGGCTTATTCTTAGCGATATATTTTCCGCTCAAAAAAGTGTCTTCGATTTCACCAACATGTTTTTGGATGCATATGCTAAAGAAGTCAACGATTCTATAGTTGCTAATGTTCTTTGGATAACGATCCCTGGTATATAAACTGCATAAACTACATAAACTGTATAAACTATTGGATATAAATACTTAATGCTGATGCAAACAGCTATACATACTATATATATGCTCGTGCTAGAGAAACTGTGTGGGGAACATGAAATAGAGAAACGTTATTCGCTGCAGTGTCGTAAATATTTCAGGCACACGTATTTATGATTGGTGTTGCCGATGCTCGTTACCTTCTTGGCGTAAGAAGGCAAGGTGTGTTAACCTTAAGCAACGCCCCTCGCCAATGCACGATAATGCCTTCAGATTTATCGCCAGGAAAATATTATATGGACCTAGGTGCATTCTCGAATGCACAAGCTCTAACGGCTTCCCCGTACAAATTCGCTGCGGCCTACGAGATCTCGATTGTGATGTATCGAGACCCGAATAAAAAGGCAATTTCGACGATCCCCTCTTTTCCTTGGTGCTAACTTGGTCCCTCCTACTGACTGTAAATTAAAGTCGACGATTCTATAAAGTACAAAAAGACCATTTTTTCATTGTTAGGACGATTTATTGGCTTGCGGTTTACACGCTCCAAACACCCTGTGCATGATCTTCGACCCGAAAACTTTTTCGCGCGGTATGTCTGTTATTATAGATGTATGCGATCTTCATCATGTCTAATAGACTTAAAACCAACATCGATCCCTTTGAAAGAGCAACCACATAATGTCTTGAATTTTAACAAAATTAAAAATTAAACGAAACAAATTGCTTCTCATTGATAATAAGAATGTAAATATGCATCAAAACATCGTTGAAACAACTGTACTCAATAAAATAGACTAGTTTATTAAATTATATTCATATTTGACTCTCAGAGTGGTTGAAAGACAAGGAAAATATCGAAAACTGTTTTAGAATTTTGTATTGAGTATTTGAGTATTCCTCGTATTATAATAGAAATTTTTCCGGAAATTTGACAGCTGAAGCCAGTTGAAGAGTTATATATTAGCCAACAACAGTTACAACAGACTCTTTTTCCAACACGATAAGGGCGTGAGTGCCGGATAAACGTTATTTGTTGTCTCTCGGAGGCTCATCTCCTCTGGGAGATGAAACAGTCGTGCATCCTGATCCGCGCATAACAGTTGCAGGATCTCCTGTTTATGTGCTTTTTCCAACGAAGAACTCATGTCCTCGTATGGGAGTTGGACCATCGATCATCCTCCAATTGTTCTTCCTGACACTAGCGTAAACAATGTTTTGGCATGAGCACCGTAGGCGGATTCCGGAAGTGAATGGATAACCGCGAATCGGAGGTGTGACAATCCCAAGTTTGGTTGCCTCCCTCAGGATAACCCATTCTATCGTTGCCAAGATCTAGACATCTAGACGTCCAGCACACTCCTCTCCAGCAGTCTTCTAAAATCTACGCAGTCTTTTCTCACGAGTTGATGGATCGATGATTGCGATCTTGACTTTTTGACCATCCCCTTTTTGAGCCCCTGTGGAATCAGTGAGAATTGGAGAGAACAGGAGCATCTTCTATTTTCTATTTTCTATATTTTCTTGTTAAGATCATGAAGATAAAATGTTATTTTGTTGGAACACCAACGGCGACTTAAATTGCTTTGACGAATTGTCAAAACCTGGCACCAGAGATGACTCAAAGATATTTCTAATAGTCACGAGTTAAGAAATCATCCTTTAAGTTTTAGGTTTTAGATTTTAAGCTAAATTAAGATTGTAATAAGGTAAATGCACCTATTTGCGACAGTATAAGGGTTCGTTATGACAGAATTAAAAGACCAATACAAAAGTGTAATCCATTTCGATTAGCTAAAAAAATTATTACTGATCTAAGAATACATATTATTAGAGACATTTTTTTGTTTTGACAAATTTATACAAATTACACCAGAAAATTTGAAAATTACGCAAAGATGTTAT
>JAUEJJ010000046.1:7027020-7042640 GCA_032164275.1 Synergus coniferae
TTTTTTAGCGAATCGGAATAGATTACACTTTTGTATTGGTCTTTTAATTCTGTCATAACCCTTATACTGTCGCAAATAGGTGCATTTACCTTAATCCAACTATCTCTATAGAGATAGTTGGATTTACGTAATTCCATGAGGCATGAAGCTTTCTCACAGCATTGTGGAGAGTAAATTTTTGCAAATAGGTGCAAACAATGACCTGCCTTTGTTGTTCATTTGTAGCATTGTGTCAGTAACATCGATCCAACAACTAGGCCGCGATTACGATCAAATCCCCAATGAAAAAGTGACCAATGTCCAGATATCGCATTCATGCTGCGTCATGATGTCAGCTAGCTTACGGTCGGTGGCAGGAAAGGAGCGGGTTTTCAAAGGAAATAGAAGATATATGGTACTTATTCTATTTTCTTCCTCCGCTCCGATTTCAGCCGCGGATTTATATGCGACCTCCAGAAGGAGAGATCGGCTATCTCTTTCTTCTGAAAATCTATTTTAAATAGATTTTGAAAGAGTACAGGTACGTCAATTTTAATCGAAGCCTCTTGCTCAGAATGTCTAAAAATATTTAGTGATCGCTAGCGACGCGTGCCCGATAATGGAATCACTGATAACCTCCCATTTTCTCCAGAAGCGTCGGTGGTTGATGAAATCATCAAACAGACAGGGACCAACCGCACCGCTCGTTGAAGATAAGGCATAAAGTGAGTCTCTAGTGAGTGCAGATTCGTGACACGATCCCGAAAAGCCATGTGCGCCTCGTTTGGGTACTTGGCTCCCGATGCATTTGCGTGCACCGAACACGTGCGTGTACAGTACTGTACACTCGCGGGACGCCAGTCCCTTCCGTAGGATGAAATCCAAAACGATGTGTGCCCTATCGCCGCCTTATCTACCCATGTCGACCAGCTCGAAACATAATCGCGATAATGGCGACTTGCATTATGCCTGCGCGCCTCACGTTTATTGTATTATGAGGATATCGTGCGCCAGTACCCTGTGGCATCTGTCGTGTTTGTAAACGCGCAACAAAACCACAAGTTTTTTTCTCTCGTTTGTCCTAGCTTCTTCCCTTCCTTATATAGATACTATAATATTATAATCTCTATATATGCTCGTTCATATCAAATTACTCACGAGCTTCATGAAACTGGCCCATTTCCCTTAATTGGCGAATCTGTACTAATAACGTTCGACTGCACCATATCAGATGATTAATTCCCACTTCTAAAATTTAAATTAGATAATTTATTACCCAAATAGTATAATTTAAAAAAATCCCTTTGACGCCGAGAAACCAGATCTGAATGAAAGAAATGCATTTCCTTGGCCAGAAGAAATAGTGTGTTTTTCATTGTAAATAATATTTGAGTAATGAATATAAGAAAAGGTGGTGTATTTTCTTTAACGGATGATTATGGTTGGATTGAAATATTTCCAACTGGTCTTGGCTGCCAATTGGACTTCTATGGGACACGCGATACTCTTGATATAAAACGGGCTTCAAGACGCACGATTATTTGATACTTGTTTTGATAACATTTTCTTTCTAAAGAGGACAGGAGCGTTGAACCCGGATGTGATCCCGCGGGACTTGAATTCAGCATTGAGATGATCGGATCGAGAGATAAGGGTTGAAATTGCAGGTATAATGCAGTCCAACAGAATGGCAACAGAATGGTAACACAAACCACTGGAGCTGTCGGTCCGCATCTTGGCAGGCACAATACTGCTCCTTTCAAGTTACAATATACTCACAATCCCTCCCGCATTTCTTCTTCCAGCCAATCCAGAGTTTGCATATCTGCTGCTTTTATTACTTGACGAATTTGCAATTGAAATTCTTCGTAAGAGCGTTAGACCATTTCTATCTGATCTTATACATTTTATTAAATTCAGTAACAGCATGTTGCATATGCATTAGTACAAATTATTGTTACATCCAGATACACACGGATTTTAAGAACAAATTAGAAAGAGATGTGATTAGACTATTCTGCATCGGATAGAGATATCAATTTGTAACTTTGCATTTAAGGGAGACGTGCGAGCACGCGGTGTTTGCTACACCCTATCACAAATGGTGGAATTATTTAGTGCGCGAACCATGCATAGACTGTACCCACCGTAAAACCGCCCCGCCTAAACAGTGCGTTAACTGATGATTTACGACGCGCTTTCCTACCCTGCCTGCCATCGCTTTGCTTTTCCCGAAGCTCCGGGTCTACCAACTACAAAACGACAAACTGTTTCAACCCCTTTCACCCTGCTCCAGATATAGTTATTCCCCCATTGTCAGGCACCCTGCAGTTATAGTACACACATATACTCAGGCTTATTAAAAAGTGACCTCTTAATTCTTATTCCCGGAGTGCCAAAACATTCGTTCCACTTCCGCAGATTTAATATAATCAAAAACTACTCTGAACAGATAATTATGAATTTCAAAAGTATTTTGATATTATATTCAAGTGCAATTGATAACAATTACCAGCAAATCATCATCTAAAAGATCTTCTTCAATGATTCATCTGTATAGCGATACATGTCGTTGCATCTTTCTTACTAGAAAAAAAATAAATTCACGGACGATTTTCTACCCTCACGAATTTGCGTGCATAATTACAACCGAAAGCGTCATATGTAGTGAGCCATTAAATCTCCAAAATACGTACTTGGACGCCTATAGAATAGCGGGCCCTATAAGGAGGCCTTATGGGAGCGCGAAAAGGCATACATCACTTTGACTTATGAGAGGCATTATCGTTGCTACGAGATCGCTGAAAGAGTGAAATGGAGAAGAAAAAAGGGAATAATAAGAGCGAAAGAGAGAGAAGTTTTTGCGTAGGGTCACGCATATACACAGGTATATCTATATTTTAATATATTATCAGATATTATACACAGCAATAAGGCGATATCAAGACGTTATTCAGTGGCACTATATTATTACCGTGCTGTAAGAAATAATTGCACTTTTTACAAATTACATCCTGAAGTTATAGCCCTGTTGGTTTGACGGGTCCATTTCGAAATTTAAGCCGATATCGAGTTGTCTTTTTTACAAATAGGACTTTTTTTTAGAATTTAATATCAAAATAGAATTATGAATTAATAATAGATTATGAGTTGTTTTTCGACCAATATGTCAGATTATATTTACAGTAGCTTTATAAATAACATTTATATATATATATATATATAATACAACTGCGCCTACATATTATATTTTTTATGATAATAAAAAATTGGAAGTGGATGTAAAAGTTTTCAACGATTTGTTAGGTGATTATGGTATTTTGGCAAGATGAGAAGATGATGGTTTAAAGATTATACGACGATCGGACACCGCGATATCATTAGCACCTATACAGATTTCAACATAGCATATTCGTCTTGCTTTTGAGGGACCGCTATAGCTTATACATATAGTATATTCCTCGCTATATTCGGTATTTTAAGCGAAGCAGCACGCGAGGCGACACATTATTTATGGCTTGTTTTTAAATATTAAATGATACAAAGGTGCCGCGATTATACTGTCCTGTCTCCTTTCTCTTTCTATAACGGCCATATTGGTATATGGCCTGAAAACATCAGTTCTCGTTGGTTCATTGAAGTTAAGCAGAGCTGGGCACGGTCAGTACTTGGATGGGTGACCACTTGGGAATACCGTGAACTGTTGTCATGTTATTTGATCATGGCTGTATGTGTGCAAAGCTTTTTAAGCAGACACAAGTCAATGTTACAATAACTATAACTGTTAATGCTTGTTAAATTTTGATCATCAGGCAACTTAAATTGCAAAGAGTTATATTTTTTTATATCAATATAAAAAAAGTTTACTATATAGTATATATGTAGTATGAATATATATAATTTTATATATATATATATATATATATTTTAAATACTTATTATTGTACTTAATTTTAATGCTTCGCATTTCTGGTATTTACAAAACACGCTCAATTATTTATAAACTAAACGCTCCAAGGGAAATTTCTTCTACCACGAAACTTCCGTCACTTCCTGCTTCCTCTTTTTAGAATCAACAATTTGTGATCAGAAAAGGGTCTGATCGATACTTCCAGGACGGTAATTACGCTCTGAATATTTCGTAAATAATGATCGCTATTAAATAATGCAAGACAAGAGCATAAAGCATACATTAAGTATCTTAGAATACATATGGAGAAGCGAGGATTTAAGGCGGACTGTCATTATTTACGTGTGTGCAGGTCAGGGCAGGTGGGTTCGCTCCCACAATGAATACACGACTATTCCCTGCTATTGCCATCACGTCGCACGAATGTGCATGACCAATGTGACCATCCCCTGCGACTCTGCGTAATGATAGTTCGCAAACAGCGGATCCGACCATACTTGATCATAGTGTAATAGTCTTTTCACCTAATATAAAACTGAGGCTAATAAGGTATATATTCATTGTTCTGTCATAGTCCACGTGTCTGCAATTATTATACGTGTAATGCCTCCGAATCTCCTACGTCTATACATATATTCTTCCAATTCGAGGAATAAAGATAGGTTTTTTCAGTTTATAATCACGAAGTTCCCGTGTATACTGCATCATCGCGTATTTTTTATTCATGAATCAAGAACTGCAAAAGCGTAAAGTTACTTTGAAATGACATTTTATCGATTCTTTCATATTGAGTTACACTCAACTTTGGAGGGTGAAGTGGAAAGAGAAAGAAGCACTATTTATTGCAAGACGAATATATTTAAAAACGGTTAATAATCTGCGGAAATCTTTGGCATACACTCGGGCATACAGAAACCAATACTCAACTTTCATGTTTAATATTTCAGTCTGATTTCAGCTAATTTCAGTTCCCAAGTCTTAAATTATTTGTTATATAAAACCGTAAAAGACATTTATTCTTGTCCAGTCGGTTTTGTCGTTTGTGGTCTAATTTTTCTGAATTCAGACTATGTTATTGTAACTAAGCCCTTATTTGAGAACTTTTGACTTCACGGACACCATCTGCCGACGTTTACGAATCTCCCGGCATCATGCATTCGCACATCACTGTTATGCTTATGATTTCACATACGAATTATGAGCATGTGTATGATTGTCTGTATATGCGTTTACGAGAAAGAGATGTCAGTTAGCTTATATGAAGGTTCCTTGTGTGATTTAATGTTCGGAAGCCCCCCATCATCGACGTACCCCGACTTTCATCCCCTGTAGGCTAGGAGGGACGCCGACATTGTGTTCCAGTTACATATTTATCATGTAACAAATAGGCGTTCAGTGTTATGATATCACGAGACCACCGGACTGGTTTCCATTTCGCACACCGAGAAAATACATAGACTATATTTTCGTATAGAGATATACGCTGATGTAGTGAAGTTATAAGGGAAGTAAAGAGACCAAAAAAGGGACATCTGCTGCCTCTTTTTGCGACGTTTTTGCGGTAACACGCATCTCACACTGCTTTTGACAATGAAATGGAATAAACAAGTTAATTAAGGGTCATCAAATTAAAATCTCCGACTCGTCTTGAAGAATTTAAAATAATAATAGATTTTACAAGTTTCTTTCGCACAGAATTATTTTCAAATCAAATGAATGAATATTTTAAAATTATTTTTAGTTTAAAATACAATAAATAGACAAATTCGTTCATTTGAACGTTCAGAACTTTTCAGTCATAAATTGGGCACATTTGTAGTATTTGTGTTGGCTTCTTGTATATCCTTGAAAGATATAAAACATAAAGGATACAGAGGTTATAGAGGATTATTAGACATTTCTTCGCTTTCTGTTGAAAATAAATACCTTGAAAGTATAAAGTCACCCACAATATCCAGCTGGGAAATAAACGTTCTAACATCATTTATCGTGACCTGGAAGAGCACGATTCAAGTTTCTAGACAATTAAACGCTTCTGTCGCTGTGACAGATTCCCTGCTGTTGATCCTTTGTCGAGCTCGAGGATCGACAAGGATTGTAGCCTATAGGGCGAGAGAAAATATTTGTGGTGCGAAGCCACAATGGCAGCCACTTATATGAGAAGCGGTTATACGATTTTGAGGAGAATGACTGCATTTAGGCCAATTGAATGGGAGCTAGGTTTTCAGGATCCAATATCCATGCTACTAAAATCAGAAGATTCTATAAAACGACATTTGAATATTTTCTTCTCGTCAACTATAGTTGAATAGTCTTAGAAAAATCGAAAGGAATTTATAAACACGTTCATGATTTCTCAGTAAAAAAATAGTGCTAGTTATTGTATTTAGGACAGAGCCTTTATTTTCATATCATATTGAAAAATAAGAAAATTCCTTTTCTAATATTTGTCTGATGCAAAATGACTAATTGTTTTTCTTACACGCATATCAGTATTAAAATCATATTTATGATTCGATAGTGACGTTTCGCGAAACTCGGCAAATCGAGCCTAATTAGATTTTTAGGGAGGCTTCATCCATGAATCGGATTGATCTAAAGGGTTGACACTATTTATCTCGTTTTCTTCTCTCCTTTTTTTTCTGTTCCGTTCTATTATCTCTGATCTCTTTTCCTCTTGCCGCATATAGCGCACTCATGAAGCTCGCAAAGCACAAAAGAATTACACCTTTTTACACTCTTTTTTCTCGCTTTTGCCTTGGGGCTTTATGTGTCAAAATCCCGTGAAAGGCTCACACTGTGAGACTAGAAAATCCCCAGGCAATAATGTTTCACCGCGTATGAGATGAGCCGCGATCCAATAATTCTTCAAAGCGATGTATAAACTCTCAAGTCCCTGGAAGAAATCGGCTCTGCGGCTTCTCCCACAAGGTATACAAATTTTTTTCTTAAAACCATCAGAAGCATAGAACAGATCTTCGCGCCTCGGAAGACCCACTCAATAAGGAGCATTTAATAGCACTTGAGAGATCATCTTATATTATAGGTTAGCTATTAGGTTTAGAAGCTGTGGATAAAGATTCTGTGGCGCAAGAAAATGAAAGAGGTTTCAGATTAAGAAAATGTAGGAATTGAAGAAAACTTTTACATTTTTTGTTTACTGCAGTAGAGAATTTTTGGTTTATATATATAGATTCAATAATACAACCCTCAAAAAAAGCGAAGTGAGGGGTTTATCACTCGATTTTTTACTGTATTTCAAATTCAAGAGATTTGATAAGTTGTTAAGGAATTTTAAATTTCAAGGGATTTCAATAATCATTTCTTTGATTTCGATAAATAGTTCTTTTATTAAATTGATTAAGTTTAAATTGACAGTTCTTTTAATCTCGTTTAAGTGACAAGTAAGATTTAATTTCCAGTTGGAGTGATATTCCCACAATCGTCTCAGGTTCTCTGATCCGCGAGGTTGAAGAGCATTAGTTGAAGTGTAATTTTATTGCATAGGACTAAATTTAATCAAAGGCAGGCACCCAAAATCATTTCTGCATTAGCACCTCATGGATGACTTACTTCGCACGTAAGTTTCTTTCTATCTCGATTAGTAACAAGAAAGTAGTTTTCACGGGACTCGCCTTCTCGAGTACCAGGATCGAGGGATCTCACGGGCCACCCGGACCCGAACTTTTTTCCCAGCTTTCAAGCTCTCCTGATGGTGGACGTACACCCTCTTGGGTGCTCAAAATCGACCTAATAGGATTACTTCGTGCAATTGATGGCGAGTGCCAATTACATGGAAATAAATCTCTTGTAGATGCATTTATTACTCTAAAATCAACTAGTTACTTCTTTTTTTATTACTTATATTATTTCATTTTATTATATACATTCTCATTTTGATTTCTTGCTTAACTTAATTCCTTTTTTACTATACATGCCTTAAGCCCACTTGTATTTTCTTATTCTCTGTCGAGAGGAAAATAATTACTATAATCCTCCCTTAAATGCTTTATCAACGAAAATTCGTCTCCAAGAGAAAATTGCCAACCCTTATTCGCTATAACTGAATTCATTGGGTGTCACACTAACTACAAGGATTACTTGAAGGGCAATAAATCTCTTTGCGGTTTGAAACGTCACACTTGTTTGTAGACTGATGAAAACTTTATAGCTTCTCTTGCTAGGAGTTTCTAATCCGCCTAATTGACTAACCCGCCGTATCCCGTTGTAGTGTACTGGTACAGGGTTGTGTATTGCAATATGCACTTCCCATTCTTATTATCCACGCTATGTCACCCACGTCGTAAATTACCTTGCGGTTTCATCTGAGGTAAAGTCTCTTTCTTCAAGCAATGTCCCTTGAAGGATACCGGATAAATAGAATCTTAATCGTAAGCTACCGTATTAACGCCTGCTGATTTTGTGGTCAGACCACCTTGGCTATGAAACTGCTGTTTCTGCATAAGACTTTTAGTAAACGTCCCTCCACTGGTGGAAGTCACTTAATCCGTTCTTCTAGCGATGAGTTTTGTTCGAATGTTGGGAAACAGGAGAGGATTAGGATTTCACCACGAAGAAACTGACAGCTGTAATTTTCCGATGCACATGGTGCCACTCTTTCAGTCTTAGAGTCGCTTGCATTTTTATAATGATTAAGAAAATATAAAAATGTTGCTAACAAATTTTTATAATACCATCAGTACGAAATTCATTCATTTGAACATTCAGAACTTCAACGTCTTCAACTACATTATATAATCGCGGCAATTCATCAGCATAGTTGTTCCCGGCGTTGGTTGATTGATTCTCGTGATAAAATTAAAAAATATTTTTGGGATTGTACATTATCATTCTACTATATGATCCCAAAATACCCTAATTATTGTTTATTTATTGAAAATGAATACACCAACAGAAATGATTGATTGAATCTACAAACATTTACCAAGATTAGCTGTGGGTATATAAGGATCAATTGGAGCATTTTCCAAGGGATTGTTATTTCCCCTTGTCATAAATAGATATATTCATAAGTTTTTCGATCCATTGCCCAGCATGTATTATAGGTGAGATAGATACCTGAAGACATTAACGTTGTATGCATTGTGTGCTCATATCCCGCTCGAAAGGGAATATGTCATACTCATAGTTGTTATACGAGATGTCATCCTCGCGAAACAGGAGTGACGAAGAGTCGGTACATTCGGAAGGTATTTTTCTTCAGGGATGAACCTAAATTTATTTCATGAAAATGTACCTATATCTCTGCACTATATCTATATTTTATTTTCTACAAAGTACATAGATTTCTCTATAATGTTTGAATATTACATTTGTTTTACTCTTTTGTAATTATTATACATAAAAATTTAATGGAGTCAATGTAGAAAAATATTGACTTAAGTGTGTAATATTATATTATACTCGTATTATACGGCCCTGGATGCTGAGGACAGTCGACTGACATCTTCGTATTCTCTCTTTGGAATCCCAACCATCTGCCTCGTTCATTCCATATTATTAAACTTGAGAACGATGATCATTGGATCTTCAAAACTTCATGATGTCTTTCCATTCGTGCTCCACTTAAATGGATATATACATCGAGTGCGTCAGGACACGACCCTAACTTTACCCAACCTCCCAGACGTCAAAATCTATGTCAATCATTTATGGACCGTGTGGAGCGAGACTTCCCGATTCTTCATTCCGCATCGTCATTTATGGTCTTTCGACTGTCGAATCAATCGCATGCACGATGGATCCCGGCACTCTTGGAAAGAAGCAATGAACAGGAATTCGTCTTGACGACTCTATTTGTACCAGGTCGACAGGGTCGCATGTTTGATTTTATCGAATTATGGCTCTAATATTGCCAGAGACGGATTAGACTTGTCGTACGAACGAGAAGAACAAGGGCTACTATTTGAAAATTCATTTCGAATACTTTTGTGACGGTTGACGAATTCGAAGTATACGCGGTAGATGATGAATATGAGAAATTTTCAGCCTTTTTTATTGTTTACTGTTAATAGAAATAGTTCGCTACTGGCACATGTTCAGATTCAGATGTTTGATTGATTATAATAGGATATTTTTTTATAATAGGATTTTTTTTTTAAATATTTAGTGGTAGAGACTCGGGTAGAGATTAAGTAAGAAATAGTGACATGATTTAATTAGAAAAGTGATCTTTCTTCTTGAATTATTATTTTATTTCTTTTAATGCAATATTATTTCTATTATTGCAATATTACATTCTATACATTTATTTAAGAATAAAAAAGATCCTTTTGTTCTGAGGTCACGATTTGTCAAAATTAATAGGAAAAGGTGTGACTACTCGTAAGTACAATAATGATGACTGATGGTTGTGGTTACGGTAGTCAAAACTTGATGTCATTTGTAGATTTTGCGCATTGTCAAACTGTTTCTGTTGGCCAAAGTGTGGTCGACGAGTCTTCAACTAAAAGAGGCGGCTGATTTACAGTGTTTACATCAGTAATCCTCTTAATGAGGAATCATCCTCCATCAAAATCTGGAGGTAAGAGACGGTCTTCGTCATTTGAAAGGCAAAGTTGGGGCGGAGTCGCATTGCGGTTGCATAGATTAGCGCGTGCGTACACAACAGTCATTAAAGGATTTATTACTTATACTTTTCCGTTCAACCCCATCGTCACCAGTGGCTCACCTGCACGCCCACTTGTACTTATATAAGTATAGGAAACGAGGTAGGAAATCTCTTTGAGCTCGCAATTTTCAGGAAATGCACATTATATCTTCATTCGAAAATTATGTATATATACTATAGGGTGGAATTTTATTCTTCGACTCTGAATTTTTAACCTTTGACAGTAAAATTTTATCCACCGTCATATCAACCATCAGTTCAGTCCAGTTTCAGTTCTAGCTGGTTCTAGTAAACTTATCATCAATTTAGGGTTCATATATGCCTTGTAAAGATTAAGTCAAAGGTGATCTTGCCTACATATACACCATATAATATTTATTTAGTATACACTCAGTTTATACCAGAAACTGTCATTTTTCCGTGATTCAGACTATGCACTAAATAAATATAGATGTAGAAAATGTTTAAAATCATTGAAAATATAAAGTAAACAGAAGCTGTTTGGGAACGGAAGATCCTATAATATCTCTATATATAAACCAAACATGATAACCTTTATTCAGATTTCATCAAACTACTACACTATATAGTCGAAATTTCCCATAGGTCTTTGTAAAAGTGCATAGAACCTTTCTTCATATACTGACGAAAGCATAGATTTGTGTCATTATCTTATTGATAATAATTACTTATTATCTCAGAAATTTTATCATTTTCATGATAACTGATAATATAATATAGACGATATACTTATCTTAACTAAATTCCAAAAACACACAACTTTCATGGAAATTCTTACCTTTTGAAATATATGCCTAAATGAATTCTTAAGAAAGAATAAGTTGCTAGAGATTGTCTTATTGGACACGTAACCTTGAAAATCTCCTTAGCGTACTACTTGCGTTTAATAATTCCTGAATATAGTGGATGAATTGCACTGGCTTAGGGAAGGTGTTGTCGATCGGTCTTGGCTGACACTCAGTGAAAAGGTTTTCCTTTGTCCAGCAACTCTTGTGTGATTGCTGACACTCAAGGGTGGGGAAGTGGTGGTTTCTCAGCGTTCAAACAGTGTTCCTATCGGTGTCAGCATCTCGTACGAGGGTCGTGAACGAGGATGAGGGTGAAATGAAAGCCCTGCCCAAACCGGATATGGATTCCTGCTGCAACGCCCCCGCCAATCGAAAGCAACGAATCACGCGAATCCTCGGAAAGGCTCCTCGAATCGGGCGGAACCTGTTTCTCCTCTCTTTCTCTCTCTCTCTCTCTATACACCTAACTCTTTTTATTCACCTTTCTATATCAACTCTTTAAAGCGTGTCGTATTTCTTCAAGGTGCGAAGCCTGCTAAGCAACATGAATCTCATTCTCAAATCATAAAGAAACACCAAAATTCAAAAGAGAAGAGATGCTGTTCGAGATTAGGATCGCAGCTATAGAGCTTTTAACATTTCGTGTATTGAAATTGGGGTATAAGCCCCAATTTCTTTGGAATATAAGACGTGTAATGAAGATTGGTTCGTTATATAGTTCTCCAAACGTAAATTTCAAGATGGAAACTTTACAACCTGCTATCAGATCTTAAATTCGTGTAATCCAAAAAATATACTTTTTTTTTTCATTTCGAGAAGGAGTTACTTATCCATGATTGCTCAGTTGGAGATACCGGTGTATAATCAGTCATCTCAGGATGAAAGATAAAGTCACAGGGTAATACATAAGCAGAGAGGCACGTTTCTGATGACGTTTGTTCTGATGTTTTGGAACGCAGTATACGAAGGTTGGACACATGGGCATAAGCATATTGGGCAGTTATGCTGGATAAGCAAGAGTGAGCAATACAAGTGAAGAGAGCATCAATCCATTTGGTTGCTTAGCAAAGTTGCAGCAATTATGATATTTGTCTCCATTAGGTGAATTAGGGTGGCGACTTGCGTGACCCCAACTGATCACGGCTGTCTGCTAACTCGCGTAATGGGCCTGGGGTCAAATACGAGCGCCTCTCCTTTATTTACCCCCCCCCCACAACCCTCCTTACTCTTCATCTCACGATTATGGGCATTATGGCCAGTTTGAGTCAAACAACGTGCTCTGCAACCTACGCGCACCTACTTCAACAATTACTCTTATATCTGACGCACTTGATTATTAAATGTGTGTCTCATGATGATGAAATTTCAGATTTACGCATATATGCTCTCCAGTTCGCCAAATATTTTATGCCCATTCATTATTTTATTCTTATGTCAGTTTGACATTTATACTCTCCGTGTTATTTTTATCGAACACAGATTTTAGAAGATTTCAAAGGATTACAAAGAATTATAGTTTGTTACGTGATACGAAATTTTAGAAGACCTCAATTTAGGATATTTTTGGGTGATAGTGGAGTGGACGTTATCTTGACGTTCTCTTCTGAAACGATCGATGGTGATTTGGGATTTTTAGAATGTTTTTAATTCAAATACTTCAGCTTCCTACTCATTCTTGATGGTATTATTTTATAAGAAAAGGCACAGCTAATCGTGAATCAAGTTCTGCCAACCTGATGTGGGCGAAGACGGTGCAGATATCCACTTGACCTGCGCCTCTCCCATATATTTATCCACCTAACTAAGGTCTGCGGTGTCAACACGAGTCAACAGTGGTCAATAAGCGATCAAGTGGCCCTGCGGCCCACACCAATCATTAAATCCCATGTGCTCGTTCTGAAAATGTCATTGCAATCGATCGATCAAACCAGGTCGAAAATCAGCAAGTGGTTTGTCATTAACGCCACACTTTAATTCCAATTCGATCGTTCAATTTAAAGGCTTTCTTAACGAAATGATCTTCTTTTAAACGGATCTATCAGGAACTATTATATATGGATAGATTTCCCGAGAAAGTGGGTAAAATAGGCTGAAAGAACTGCGGGTACTAATAGGTCAATTAAGTCAAACAAAGCATTTGAAAATCTTGATAACTCTTGGTCTGTTGTAGTTGCACATCATCAGATACTCGTGAATATCGATCTTAATTAAAATTAATTTTATACTAATTAACACTTAGATCTGTGTCAATCTTCCTGCTTCGCTAAACCTGATTATTAATTATGATTTCATGTGTATTTAAGATGCATCATTTACGTATATTTCGTCGGCGCGCATTTTATTTGATGTAATAACTAATTGAGATTTGAGTGGTAGTTTAACCCCGCGACTTGGTGTCAGCGGTTTATATTAATTCATTGAAATTGATCGTGAGCGTCACTGCGAGGCGAAACCCTCTGCTTCAGGGCACGGATTTATATTGAATCAGCCGGATTAAACGGTTTTGGCGTTTATTTAGTTTCAGATTAAAGATTAAAGTCAAACAAGTTCAATTGGAGTAATTTGAACTAAAATCTTGTTACTTTTCAAAAGTGCTCAAACAAATTATTATAGTGCCTATATAGTAATTTCAAAATGTGAACTTCATTACATAATATAAAATATTCAAGATAATTTTTGTCATTTTCCCTGTATTTACGTTTACTTGATCGGATAGTTTCCTCGGGGTTTCATATGTGATTGGAAGTACAAGTTCAAATGAAACTTAGATAGGAGATCTAAAGCAGAAAACTTGTGCTTGCTGTTGATAATAGGACAGTCAAAGCTCCGTGGCCAGAAAATCGATATATTTAATGTACCGAGGCACGCAAGTATATTGCCAGGATTCCTATGTTTAGTTGTTTACTGACATCATATATGTGACCTATGCAAAGGACCCCACAAATCAACCTATAAGGCTTCCCTCGTATGTATTATGAAAATTCTACAAAGAAACCTCACTGTGGATGACGTTTTTTCCAGTTATACTGCCTCATACATAAGTTATCAAGATATATTGATAGACAATGCAAAAATATTATATAAGAAATTCTTATTCAATGCAGTGAATAGTTACTACGATCTTTTATATTGCCTAATTTTTAATAATTCTTTAATTTTTAAGATTTACAAATAACACACTAAAAAATAAGTCATTGCTATTTTCCCTCATTATTACAAAGTAATAGATGAAGTTTCAGTTAGAAGTTAATACCGATCAATAAATATCTAAAAATATTGAGATTCCAGGAGTGAATGGAAATTACTAGAAGAGGTTTCGTTAGTTAAAGTGTTTGAGAAGAGGAGAGGCATTGATATGCTTTGCAAGTGAAGAAATTTGATGGTACATATGCAAAATTGGTGTTTTAATTTGGTAATTTCCCTATTTCCCATAGCTGCAGGGATATGAGTTACACGCAAGGTTTACCAAGGGTGAGAGACCAAAGTTTCGATCACAGCTGTGACCTCCCACGACCCTAAGGCCGATCTATCAATGATTCACCAGCCAAGAACGCCAGGTTTCACGTTCACCACGAAGTCTATAGGTTTTGTCTTGCATCCTTCCAGGATTACGAGAAGCTGAGCTACCTGTATAATCCAACGTCCATCGTATCTCATGAATAATTTAATATCTTCACACTTCGGCGTTGAATTGTAGTGTTTATTATTTCTTCTTCATATATATTTAATCGATAGCATTGGGGTCACCCTCTATGAAGACCTCCTCTTCTTGGAACCTTCAACTAATACCAATTCATGCACAACTGCTTGAACTGCTGAATTGCTTTATGAAACTAAAATATTGATTCGGCTAAAAACGCCGATTAAAAATCAGATTACGATCTTGAACCTAGTTAAAAAGATATAAAAGAAAGTAGGATGTTTCTCGCTTATATTTACGAACCAGACGTCATATTACCGTCAGCTTAGGATCTACTCGCTGAGACGCGAAGTGCGTCTTAATAGGTCCTCGTGAATTCGTCAACGAATTATGTTAAACGTGGTAAAAACGCGCGAAACAATTTTTCTTCTGCCTCTGAGTTCTGTGAGAAAGTCGAGGCAGATTCTTCAGTGTCTTCTCTTTATGGGTAATTCTCCAAATACAGGCAACTTTTGAAATAACTAATTTTTTTAAAATATTTTCAAAATTGTGTTTTGTTTTTAAAGTTAGATTTATTGCTATAAAAAAAAGAACTTTTGAAAGTATTCACGCTACAAATTTATTTTTAAGGGTTGTGGAGCTTTTTGACGT
>JAUEJJ010000046.1:7061334-7072925 GCA_032164275.1 Synergus coniferae
TCAGTTCAATTTTATTTTGGAAACTTTGATCGACCTTGAAATGCTGTGAAGATACTGTAGAAAACTGGAAATATTATATCGAAAGAAAAAGTGAAATATATATAGTACAAATAATACTCAGCAGAGAGATGTAAGTCGGCATTGACTTTCTTGTCTTGTGAAAAGGGTTAAGTTAATTGACACCGAGGAGAGGAAGTTATAAAATACTTTTCCTTCGTATTTCATGAGATCGACGAGGCGGCCTTGCGACTGACATATAAAGTTCAAGAGAGAGAGGAGAAGAGAGATAAATAAAAGAAGCGCTCAGAGAAAGGAAAATAAAGAGTGAAGACCCTTGAAACAAAAAAGAAAGAAGAAGAGACAAGTTGCTTAGACATCCAGAGAAGCTATAGCCGTGATGTCGATGCATTGTCCGCTAAAAGGATGGATGCCAGAAACGAACCGCCCCTTTGTTTCTAGAGCCGAGGTATCGATCCATCCATCTCGATAAATCGATAGTGCTATTAACAAATTGAATTGTATAATGGATCCAAAGGCTCAGCACCGCCGAGTCCTAGGGGCATTCTCATATATATTATACAGACCTATCGATTCCTTCGATCTCCCAACTACAAGATGTAGAAGCCCAAGAGAAGTCACTCATCGTGGATCTTCAAATGGAGACGATAGTATTGGATTTCCTAAATATTAATGGAAAATATCACCAGATGTCTGCTTAAATAAATCTTTAATGCCAGTCTTATGCAAAATGAATCGAAGTGGTGGGGAATTAAAGGAGAGTTCGAAGACTAGAATTTGAGATGCATATTATAGTGACTTTGATGTGGCCGCGATTCTCATACATACATATATTTTATATATTATATACACAAGTGTGCCCCATCCTTTGGGATGATGCAGGACTCATAGCTTGTCACTTGGCCTTCACACGGACAACCCATCGAGCTGTGTAACTTCAGAATGTCTTACTTTTTTATTGGCCTCTCTCGAGTCATTTTCACGTCGAATATACCACGACACGTCCTTCCTTACCACGCTCTGTTGATCAGCAGAAATCTTCAACACTCGCGAGTCTTCTACCTTATAGAGACATCCTTACATATGATTATTTCAATTTCATAAACGTGCGTCATAACTTCATATATTTTATTCAGTTTATATGATTTTACAAGATTTGGCCGAAGTAAGAAAATGTTTCAATGGAATCCTAATAATGTTTCTTGAAACGGTATTAAAAATTACGAAATTTGATACTAGAATCAAATTTAAACCTAGATCCTTTCACTTCCGCTTGTTCAACGACAGGAAGTTGGTATTAATTCAAAGTGCACCTTCAAATTTGCAGTTATAACGCGCCGATAATTGGGCCGTAATAGATTAATTTGAGGACAATGAGTGAGGGCAAAACAACGAAGGAAAACAGAGCGTGGCTCGTTGAATGGAGTCTGCAAGCAGTCCCGAGGTCCTGACAAAACTGCAATGCACATAGGCAGGCGCCCAACGTGCAAAGTAAAGGGACGAATCCATGAAGGCTGAAAGCTTAAAGACGTCGGCCGGCACGGATTCACTCCACAGGAATATAAGATTACTTGTGGGAAAGACGCCTACGTCTTATTATTGCTTGTTTTGAGCCCTACCAACTCTTTAGTACTATAATTACGCGGTTATTGATAAGTCGATCAGGTTACCAGGTACGAGCCTTCTATTCTAAGCGCACAATGTCTCTCGCAGAAACACAATGAACCTCCACGGTTATCGTTCCTAGCCGGATGATGGTCCTGATCTCCAAAATGTCTTACACAAATATTTAAACTCCTCCTTTGCACTCTCGCTTCAAGATTTTTTAATTACTAATACTCATTTAGCAAGATTCAAATTCAGAAGAGCCAGAACAGAACAGACAGATGTACCAGAATTTGAACGTTCAAATGAACGAAATATTTTTCCCAATTCAATTTTATCCAGAAATAATGTTCCAACTAAAAATAACGATAGACATTACAAATTTTCTCTCAAGCATAATTATTCTCAATGTTAATGAATCAATATTTAAAAACTATTTCTCGTTTAAAGTACAATAAACATAAAAATTCGTTTATTTTGAACGTTCAGAATTTTTCTGTCGTACAGACCTCGGTACAGACAGAAAGAATGAAGAATTTGTTGAACCGTTTAATAATAAATATTTCAACTGTATTTGACTCTAGTATTTAGGGACTTAGAGATTTGTCAACTGCCATATCAACAATCAAACGAGCGGAAACGGAAGCCAAAATATTGATCAGAAGTGACAGCGGCTTAATCATCCTCGTAGGTTGGATTTGATTAATGGAAAGTCAAACGCCGTTACCGCAGGGATGCGACTCGAGACCATTGCCAAAAGGTTTGACTACCTGGACACGTTTAAACAATCATTTCTCGCCGCAGGTGGTTACTGCAGATCTTTCTGCCAGTTCACATTATTAATATTAATTATCGAGAGCTTTCTCCGTACGTGGACAATGCACAATATATGCAGGGAATAGAAATAAGGTCCTGACTCTCACCATTACTGTCGTGTGTCCCAAACCCAGCGGATATGTTGGCGACAGTTATACGAACCTACAAACTACGAAGTTATATAGTTGCCGATCAGATTAGAAAGACTACTTGAGGAATTTCACTTCGTCCTCGAACCAGTGGCCGCGCGGGGCAGGACATCCATCATTCTAGGAGTGCATCCTTCATTTCGCGCATTCTCTTCCCCCTTTGTCTCCTCGTCGTTCTTCCCTCAGGACATTTATTATTCAGGACATTTCAAAATAAACATGTCAGAAATTCGTTAACTATATCGTATTTGGAATAAGACAGCTGCCTGATCGATACATACTCTCGAAAGCAGAATTGTGATGTCCAGGAAGTTGGCAATGCCAACTTTAAATTTTCAAAAATTGTGGCTTAATTTTCTGATAAGGTCCCAAGTCCATTTCGAGTCCTAAATACCATGCAAAGAATTGTGTGTCTAACACATTTTTGTCGAATAGATTTTCCTTACCAGGAAGGCTAGTTATTATTTTCAGTGTTATTTTCAGTTTTCGGAAGTAGCATGAAAATTAGAAGGGTCGATTTTCTCTGAAGAGTATATAGTTTTCAGTTTCACAGGCAGAAGATCATAGATCTAGACCGCACATGCAGTAAGAAAAGTAAAGAGGAGAAGAAGGTGAGGAAGGAGTATAAGTTGTGCCAAATGAAGTCACAACTCGGACAGCGGGTGGGCAAAACGAATCCCTGGATCCATGACTTCGAGAGAGTAAAGATCATGAGGATTCATTGTGAGGGAAGCGAACAAGGCGTGGGATCTTGGGAGCGGCTTCTTTCATCTTCTCTCAACTCTCTGACTGTCCCTCCACCTCCCCCACATATCCTGCACCACTCTTTCTCTATAAGCCACTGCTTATGCACCCCTGTAGTGTCACGTACCAATTCTGACCTGATGTCTCTGTATGACAGAATTTATTTTACTAGAAGCCCTGGTAAAGAAAAAGAGCGAGTTTGGAAATATTGTGGAACTTTGAATGATGATGGTGAAGACGTGAGAGAAAGAAGAAAATGGTGTAAAAAGCGCTGAAATCTGATCATTCATTGTCTCTTTTTCTCTGTGACCTTCGCTATATTTAAATCCTACACTGAGAAAAAAATGCTATACATATATTGAATCGAAAGTGCGCACTTTCAAAAGTCAATCTTATTGATGAGTCAAAAGCAGATCTTATTGATTCAAAAAAAAGATACCATAATTTAAATAGATACATACTATTGAATTCACAGCATCACTATATCAAGCCGAAATATATCCTATTGCTTCATTGAATATTCATTTGAATCAATAGTATCTGCTTTTGATCGAGCGCGAAAGTGCGTACTTTTGATTCAATAGCATTTTATATTCAAAGTGTATTGAATATTGAATAACTAGTTCGATTTTCAGGCGGATCGGATGTTTACATGCGAACTGCATAACATGACGTTTCAGCATGCGAAGTATATGAACTGTATTCTCTTACGTGCATCTGCTTTCAAGTGAGTTTTAGATTACATAAAAGTTCTTCCAATCGGATAAAGAACTAATCGATGATGAATGACTTTTAACCAAGATTGATACATTTGCGTTCAAGTGAGCAAAATCTCATAAATATAACCGTATCTCCTTTTTCTCTTTATCTTATACCGCATGTCTCTTGTTGCACCGCTATAACGTGCAACGAATGTCTCGACATGCATACCAACTGTTATGCTTTTAAATGTTGCTCTATTGTATCCGATACAATCACTGCGACCGAGTTTTATTGGACCGTAAGCGAGTGTGACGCGCGTAATGGACAGCATATTGTATCAATTCCTGAGCGAGTAAACGCGACTCGAAAATTCGCGTGCCGTAACACACTCTTTGTCGATCTTTTCATCTCATTCGTGTGTTTCGTTTTCACGGCTCTCCAGTCAATCTCCACAATGACATTAGAAGTCCACGTGCGCAGCTCGTATAAAAGCCTCGGATTATTCCATTAGCGCGGACGCATTTTATTGATACGTCGCGGAGACTGATCAATGATCATAGATTCGACTTTGGAGATCCATATCAAACACAAAAATAACAGGAGGAAAAAAATTAAAGCAGATGCTAAACATCCTGCAAAAAAAAATATTGCGCTGCTAATTTATGGGTTGCCTTGTATAGAAATTTGCTTGGTCAGAAAAAGGGATTACGATTTTCAGTTGACATATACTGAAATACAAACATAAGACTTTCGTTGACAGTAATATAAGTTATATGATTGCATGCCTTTGAATCATTTACTGCACAAAATATATATGCTTGATATCAACTATATCTGTCCTGTCAGAATAGCGGCCATACTTACGCAAGTTTATAAGGGACACAATGAGACTTGGGATGGAGAAGAAAAGGAATTTGAGAGTCTCAACACAATCGAAAGAATGACTTGCGATAACAATATTCTTCAATCTGTCGCGGTCCTCATCATGTCACTTCTAGTGTCCAAACGAATTTACCATTGTGCTCTTCTTGTCATCTACACGGAAGGGATATTTTCAAGTCGTGTGATGCGTTATTTATTATCCGATGATGAAATTTCGAAAATTGAAAGCGCATCCATTACTAACACGTCATATATTTATACTTATAAAGGGACAATTTAAATCTATAATATAATTGATACTAACGCCAAATTGGTAAGGTCTGATTTCACTAGGGGATTCCGACCTTTACGAAAATCCTAAAACTAAATATTAGTGATTGAAAAAAAGTATTCATTCAAGTTTTTCGCCTTTCATCAGCCGACAGCTACTGCGTTTACCCGTTGTTTACACAAAGTGGAGGGGGTCTCCATAAATCGGAAGAGCTTTAGGAATCGGCTGCGGTGTTTATTCACGGCGCGGTTTCCGTGAGCCCATTGTGGCTCATTCAAAATCGTCAACGACGATTTTGGATTTCTCCTTCCTGCCAAAACACGCGAAATAGACGAATGCTTAAACCACTTGGAAACTTGGATGATTCGAGAGAAAAAAAGAAAATGTCTCCTGAAAATAGCTGAATCGTGAAATGTCTGAGTAGGTATAACCTGTGCGTGGGAAGCTTGGATATAGTCCACCAAAATCTGAGAGTTTCATTTCTCTGGGAAGTTCGCCAAAATGAGAGGGAAGTGACTCTATTTTGAAACCGCTAAACCTAAAAATATGCATATAATCAATTGTGAATTCCATTTGGCTTGTTACAATTACATTTTTTTAATGTGATTATCAAGGAAAGTCGGAAAAATTAATAAAAAGAATAGAAAAAAGATATAAAAGATATAGGAGAAGAACAACCGAGACGTACTAATGCATAACAGACGAAGCAGAAAAAATAACAGTAACAAAAAAAAAGCGAAGAGCTGAAAGGAGATTAGTCAGAAATTTCTTTACATTAAAAGAACCCCTCAATATTTACAATATTATAAAACCATATGATAGAATTACAGAAAATATAAAAAAGGGTAAAAGGTCTTCCATATGGATGACGTCGAGTGGAGGATGACGAGGTGGTATCCGAGGTCTGTGGGATAATCCGTCAGCTCGTGGCTGCGTTCAGAAAATAAAGACAAACACCAGAACACTGCACAAGTCGCCTAGCTCTTACTTCTTCAGCTCTTGAGCTCCACCTCTACCGGCTCTACCATCCTTCTCCACCTCGTCCTTCTTAATCCCCCGTGTGATTGCATGCCCGATACCAGCTGGACGCTCACGTGGAAGGAAAGACGCCCGCCGCGTATGAGTCCGACAGACCGTAAACCCTTTACCAGCTGCGGGGGTTCCCCTCTTTTCTCTCACACTAGTCTTCGAGTTATTTCGACTCCTCGATCCTTCTCCTCCTGTTCTTCTTCGTCGCTTTGCTGCTTTCCTTTTTTCATTTTTTTTAACGATCAACGTATACCTTCGAACTTGATAAGATGATTACGTCAATATCTTCCGTCTATCATTTCAAGGAGGAAAGTCATGAATCTTCCGAAAGATTATAAAAAATAAATAAGTCACCTATTTTGTATCAGTGGGGTCACACCTCTGAAAAAGGGGGAGTGAAACTAGTATCTAAAGTGGTCCCTGCGGAAGGGGTGAAGCGCAGCAATATTCATGATTCCAAAAGGATGAGAACATTCTTTCAAAGGATCAATTTATCTCTGAAAGACAAAGTGGGATTAAGTGCTGTAAAGGGCGCGTAACTGAATCCCGTCACGGGAATATCGTACCAAGATAGGTGTATCTGTCGCAATAGCGTTGAGTTCCTTGGCTCTGTGAAGCGAGCAAAGGAGCCATCGAAGCCTCAAAGGAACCGCCATGCGACGCCGTATCATCGAAGCAGGTTCAGTGAGACCCGACATCTTCACTTGTCTGCTGCCTATTAGTAAGTCCCATCACAACGAGCTAATGACCATCTTTTATCCCAGTTCTTCTCTTTTACACTTCTTTCATACGACCTACGCAGGAATCTCTATTTCACATGACAACACTGCTTATTCGTTCGTCACTACCAACAACCATATAATATTTGAGCCTTTTGTGTTCAAGCAAATCTCATACCATATTTTTACCATTTTTACTAAAAATCATACGTCATGTTGGGATTAACTTTCATTGCTTGATAAACATCTCTTGAAGTGTAATATTGCATTTTTCTGCAAAATCACATTTAAAAAATAAATTAGTAGCTCGTGCTCTCATTGAGAACCTAAATTCGACAGCCCTGCATTGTTTTATTTTATTTTATCTACTATTGTTTTTATCTTATGGCTTATTTTATCTTATTTTATTATTTGCTCTACCTTTAATTTTGTTAACAATTTAAAGACTTCTATCGAATTTTATAAGAATTTTAGGGCTGATTTATTTTATTTCCTTTTGTTTTCCTATTTGTAAAATTGCAGTCGAGCTTCGTGGTCCTGAGTGGAGATTAATATAATGTTATTATTCCAAGTGGACGAGTCTTTAAGTGCACGATGGCTCCTTTGAATCAGTGAAAAAGCAACAGCCTTCGACTACTTCCGGTTCAACTATGGAAAAAGTGCAAAACACTTTTCGCACAGCAGAAAACGAGAAAATCCTCTTCCATTCGTGCACGGTCCGGTTCGCCGCCTGAAGAATAAGAATAAGCGACGGTCGGTAATTACGATAAATATTTGCCCAGCCGTCCAACCCTTCTTCGGAGGTCCAGCCACGCGAGTTAAGAAGGTAGATGGTATAATGTATATGTATATTAAGCGTGGCTCAATAATACCAGCATGAAATGGAAACTTAGGACTAGCAAATCCGATTGCTCGCGCAAACAACCGCTAATCGGTTCTAATGGCTCCAACAGCGCTTATTGTCAACCCTAAATCCTATAAATATTTTTCCTAATATTTTGCAAAACAGAATTTCCAAAATGCTGCACGATGTCGGTCGGCCACTCTCTTTGAGGGGACAAAAACGATCGACATTTTACTCAAATCCTTTCTATCTTTTACTTTGTGTCAATTGTGTTCACAGCAAGACTCGATTTCGAAATTAGGTGCAGTCGAATGGATTATAGAGTTTAGTTTAAAGTTTAGAGTTTAGAGTTTTGAGTTAGACTAACCAGGTATCGGCAGGTGACCTGCAATTGCATTCTTTGTTAAGAAAACTTTGAGTTTTTAGAAATGGGTTTGGACTCGCATATGCTGGAAAAGGAATAGAATAATTTAAGGATTCTCGTTCTTCAGTTGATATTATTATTATTTCTCTGGAGATACTCTAATAATTATCATTAACAGTGTATAGAGAGAATTTTATTTCATAAATGGGGGTTTCAATTTATTTTTTGATTAATCACGTATTCCATCATATGTATTGAAAGGCTTATTGGAGTGTAAATTATTTTACTTTATGTGCTGATATCATTAAATAAGTCGGCAGTGTGAATTTTCAGGTTTTGCTGTTATTAGGATCTGTTTTATAACGCACTCTAAACATTTTTCCCCTCGGTGAAAACTTGACTAGGTGCTTGATTATATTTGTTCATAAATCCTCGTGGGTACCACAACGAAACCTTGTATATATATAAATTGCAGGCAGGTTTTGTGTGGAACTGCACTTAATTACGATGTCATAATTTATCGCATGAACTGTGCAGTTCTTGGGATGAAATCAACAAATGCAATCAGATTTCTGTGATAATAAAAAATATAAAAATGCAAGAGAAATTAATGAAAATCTTGCAAATCGACTCTTATATAACGACGAATCAATGGATATATAGTGTTATTCAGTGTAATAAGTATATATAGGTATATTATATTCCATATTGAGAATGTTTTCTGAAATGATACATGTTTCCTTCTATTCTAATCTGATACAATCAAACATTGAAATTAATTTTTATTTCAGTTTGAGAAATCTTGATAAGCCTGAATTATTAGTAAAAAAGCATCATGCATCAAGCGCAATTTTTTTCACGGGGACGGATAATAATAAGCGAAAAGGGTGTATATAAAAAGTGTAGGGGAGGATACATAATGTTATGACGGGAAATGTGCATGCTGCTTCCTACATATAAGATACAGTGTAATTAGAACAGGGAGACGTTAAAACTTGAATATCCTTGTGCAATGCACACACGCGCCATATTGGAAATTAGCATTATCACCAGATGTGCTCGGGTAATTATACATGTCCTCTACTCGTTTAATTGCATTCTTAGGTACTATATATACATGCGACAATTACGCCTAAAATTCGAAGGTATATTTACATACAATTTTACAGAAAATTAATTCTTGTAGGGTTTATTTATAATTTCAACATATATTCAAACTCATATTTTTATACCCAACTACACGCATGTCTTGATAAATCTAGAAACATAATATGTATAGACTTTCTAAAGCTATCTATTCATTCAAAATGACAAATGAACTGTTTATTCAATATCCCTAACCAATAGTGTCCATTACAGCCTGTTGGTTATCGGATTTAGTTCTCCATTAGGCCTCTTTACTATTATAGATTCTACGTCCCATATTGAAGACACTATCTCAACTTCTCGATCTTTTTTCTTCGACCCTGAAGGAAAAAAGAGAGGAGAGGGAATTCCTGACTCGCGACTGTGTTATAGTCCCAGCATATCTGTCTGCGAACCAAAATTAAAAAGCGGTTAAAATATTTTCGCCGAAAAATGTCAACGAGTTTGTGCTGTCAACTCACCGACCTTATGACGTAGTTCATGAGAGGGAGCTTCAAATTCCCACGGAGCTCGAAAGGCCCAGTCAATATCGATTAATTTTTAATGATATTGATCGTTAAATGCCCGCTTAATTGTCAATTATTATTACAATATTATTAATACTATATTATTATTACTATCATTATTATAATTAATATTATAATAGAAGAGACAATATTATGCGATTTCGGCATTTTTTTATTACACATATTGAAAAATGTATGAAAAACTTCAAAAAGCAGAAAAGAGGAAAAAAAGAGAGTTAATTTGAACTGAATAGGGTAAAATTAGTTCTAGGGAAGTAAATATCGGCGAATTCGGACAAAAGTGGATGATTCTCGATCACCGATGGAAAGAAATCGCTTTCTGTATATAGTCAGTGGCATATTCTTATAGTCATATCCTTCATATAGTGTCATTGGTTGCAATTATGTGAGAAGCGCTATGAGTTGGCAGCTCTAAGATCGATCACCCAGCGGCTCTGTGTCGTCAAAGCGCCAATCCCACCAGCAGATAACTCTATCTATAATTCCTTTCCGTATGCTTTTTGTGATCTTATTGTCAAAAACGCATGCTCCGTCAAACTGTCCCGTTCCCATAGAGACGACGCTTAACTTATTCTCGCACCCATTTCGCCACGACTATGGACACTGGTATTTTATGTACTTACTATCTAAATGTAGTCCATATATATATAATTATATATATATATATATATATATATATATATATAAATTGTGCTTATACGATTTATACAAAAAATGTTACCTTATCTTATTGTTAGATTTGTTTCGACTGAAAGAAACCAAGAAAATAAAAATAAAAGAAAACATACGAAGATAGATCACGTGCCAACTGTCTGTGGTTTCTGAAACAAAACCTCCACAGACAGGCCAGGCCGTTTAGACTTGTTTGCATACAATTTATTTTTGGACAAAAGAAACACATCGAGCAACAAATCTTTTTGACAATAAGACACAAGTTTAGACAGCGATTGAGAATATTTATGGTTGAGGTGATCAATTTTGTAGTTGATTCTTGTGCCTTCAGCAAGTCTTGCGTGGATTTATTAATTCAATGTTTATTCAACTGTGAAGGTTGTATTTTATATTTTTATCTTTACACTATCACATTTTCAATTTCTGTTTGTCACTTTCTGTTCCCTTTTTACAATATAGTTTCGACTTTCTGCGAGTCTTTCCCAAAGTAAAAATATATTTTGTCATTTGTTAACATTTTTTTGTTATAAACTGAGCGACACTATTTTATTTAAAGAAGAGGATTTATTGTTTTCGAAAATATTTCCGCATCTTGGATCATGAAATTTTGTTGGGTAAAGATATATTCGAGGGCAGAAAGCGTGTCCCGATGGGGGTTTGGGGGTCTAATTCGTTTTGCCATCAGGGTGAAGGATCCTCATGGATCATAATAGTAATAGCAATAGTAATTACCATAATGAGAGCGTTTCACGCCCGGATCAGTTTATCCTTAGAGTCGATCTACCCTTATAATGTTGGCATTAGCCCCCTTTACAATACAGAGTGGTTTATTTCAATCACGCATAATTCCGTAATATTTATCAAATACCATTTGTTTTTTTATCTTTATTTTTACTGGATTCATTTCAATTATACAATTATTGGCCGTGAACAAAATATTTTTCTATCTTTTTCGTATATATTATATAATCCCTACAATGTGTTTTTATACAATTTTATGAATGTAAGCCATTTCTTAAAATTCCGATGAGAAAAGAGGTATAATAAGGTAAATGCACCTATTTGCGACAGTGTAAGGGTTATGACAGAATTAAAAGACCTAT
>JAUEJJ010000046.1:7073025-7083623 GCA_032164275.1 Synergus coniferae
TCCTCATGAATCAATAAGCATAAAAATTCATTAAATTTACTATATTTAATCAGGTTTGGACGCAAATAGGAGCACTGTCGCAAATAGGTACACTTACCTTATACTCGAAAATGAATAATGATAGTAAATATTAAGAATAGTTTTAAATAATAGGTATATTCTTTGATAATTTTTCTCTCTATTTTTGTATTTAATTTGACACCCTATAAATCGTATAAAATTTCCGAAGGCATTATAGGTGTGCGGGCAGGATCAATCTAACACGGATCTCATCACCCACCCTCTATTATATCAAAAACACCGCTGGGTGAATTAGATCATCTGTTTTAGATTCGTATATTATAATACTCTCTGATTGGTTTAATTGGTCTCATTGCGTTAACTAATATGCAAATTTTCAAGCATATCGTTTATAATTCCGATAAAAATAATAAGTTAAAACATGAATATTGTACTAAAAGCTATAAATATGGAAATGGCAATGAGTATACCACAAAAGATATAATATCTATTTTTGAACGGCACATATAACACACAAAAAGTGGTGTAACGGCTCGGCGAAATCTTAAGGATCGATCTGATATTCAGATATTTCTGTTCCTGCATTCAACTTTTTATTACTCATTTTTTTATGATAAAGGTATGTATTGCGATGGCACTGACGATAACCGCGCAGCTCCAATTAGCCTTCTAAATGTAATATATATAATCTGATATGCAGATCCTTTATTACTTTTATTAGGTCAAATATTATTTTTTTTTAAATTACGTAATTTGCGACCTTAAAAAATTAGATTAAAAAAAATTAGATATGAAACAGTGTGTCAATTTTGATCTAATTGAAAGATTAATGTATATTCCCCTTCATTAGATTGTTCTGTCATGGAACGTCAGTCTGACGATGAATCGAGTGCTAGCTAGTCAAATTAATGCAATTAAGTTTACGTTCGTCTTATTTACATTTGACTTTACTATTTGTAATTCACTCAGAATGTCGTTCATATAATTAAATATAAGATGAACCAACGGGGAAATAATAGTCAGTTTATTTGTACGAAGGTAGATTGCCTAATAGTTTTAGTGAAAAATTGAAAGACAATGAAAGGGTTAGTGTAATCTGTTTCAATTAACGGATGGTTGTTAGTGCATGGACTATAGCAACAATTATAGTAATGCAGCGAGGGAAGGCGGGTACAAGTTACATGAGGAAGCCGATAAGCACAGATATGCTGATCTATAGACCAGACGCAAGCCCCAAGGGGCGTATACGAGTAAAAGGAGAAATAGAGCGGGAGAGCCGGTACAACAGAAATACCGAGCAAACAGGACAGAAGGGTTGCCTCAGGCTTGTACGTGCATATGTCGCCAACATACACGCGACACCCCCTGCGTACTTCGACACAAACATTATGCTCTACCCCTCTCATTATTTCTGTTTGTTAACTACTTCTTCTTAATTATGAAATGTAATTAAAACAGAAAAAAAGGTAAGACAAAACAATTGTGAATGAGGGTCTAACAAACTTATTTCAATGCTTAACAGAGCACAAATGTTACAGGAAACATTTAACTTCAAGGCATAAGCGGACACATACAATATGCAGAGGGTAATTATTTATCTATAATACAACTGTTCAAAGAATTCTTTTAAAGGCTGAGACGCATGCAAAATAGAGTGCAAAATAAAATAACATTAAATGCTTTGCAGTTTATTGTAATTCCCTAAATTCTATTGAAAATTCATTTAAAATCCCGTTAAATTCCTGAAAATAAATTGTAATTCAAGTAATACAAATAATTAATAAGAAAATTGTTTGCTGGATTTGAAATTGAATATTTCCTTTGACGCTTATATGCCTTATAGAATAAGCCCCGAGGAGCATTTGAACAAAGAATATATGTATAGTGTAATGTTGCAAGGACGGTTGAGAACGTATTATTTCTAGCTATTAGATATCGAGGGTGTGCTTGAGACGAGTATAAAAATATATAGAAAGGGAACTGGGGGAATTAAGAATTTAAAAATGGGAATTGAGATATCGATACGACATACCTTCTTCAAGTCCCTGTGGGGTCATTGATACCCAATCATCCGTTCATGATCGACTCATTGTCGCAAAACACTCGGCCCAGATTTTCTCACAGTTACCACAATCTCGAAAATTCACTGGATCAAGATACTTTAATGATTCTTCTCATGAATTTTACATGAGAAATTTGAAATACTTTTAAGAAAACTGTAAATCGAAAATATCAAACTTGAGGTACTTTTATAACTGTATGATTCGTGGTTTTGTAAACGAGAGATTATTTTGAATTATAAAAGTAATTAAATATACAGCTATAAGAATGATAATGATATAAAGTATAGGGAAGGGGAATAGATAATTGGAGGGAGCCCGACAATTATTATTGGTGATGCTCAGTCAAGAGTAATTATTCCAGACTCATGTCTGCTGTATATATATGATATTCGTCGTTTAAACGTTTCAACTTCTTCTGTCACATCTAGAAAAGAAACCGTGTGACATCTTAACCAATCCTGTCAGACCCTGTAGTCAATATTAATATACCTTAATTAAATTACATCGACTTATTAAGTCTGGTTAGACATTACTCTTTGATCTCACGATATCGGCTTTCCTCACGCCAATTATTATTATTCTTGTCTCAAATTCCATCAATTGTAAATTTAATAAAGCGAGATTCGAGGCGAGATTTTTATTTAGTTCTATATTATCTTAGCATTTTAGAACTAGATATTTTTATTTTAATTGACTTAATTTGAATCATCTAATTTCTGATATCCTACAATTGAAGACAATTTTGCTACACCATTGCATTTATAATTTTAAACGAGATTTTATACCACTTAACAATTACAAATATATATATTGGGAAGCAGAAAAGGCGAGGTTCACACCACACTTAAATTTTTATTTTTCCCTTTCTCTCAACTATAGAAATGGATTGAAATTCTGGTATGATCATCTGCGTATATGTTCGCGGTTCGATTAGGGCTGGAATAAAGCAGCGATTAGGCATTCGAAAGTTCCTTCGGGAGTCGGTTTGCCATAGCATTCGAAGTTGCTCGAGCAAGTCGTGTCCTGCGGGGCTCAGCCAGCAGGAAGTCTCGACTGTGCAACAAGTGGTCCCCAGGATCAAAGGTCCTTTTACTCGAAGCAAATCGTTCGTTCCAATTCGAATCTTCAGCCGCCCTAATCGTTTCTCGACAACTTTCTCAAATAGATATAATAATATATTATATCAACAATCAATAGAATTTGGTAAATAATTATATATAATATATAGACATTAAGTCCAAAAAGGTGCCATTTTAGAAAAAGTAGAGAATCTTGTGTAAATCAATTTTAATTTTATAATGGTATGCTTGATTGCTTGTAACGAAGATTTGAGTGAAATAATTGAATAATCGATATTAAGATCTAACATGGTGATTAACGACACAAGGGATGACTTTCCTGGCCTTACTTGACCTGACCTCGACGTAATCCGTATAATGAAAAGTCAGACTAGCCATGACCTCGAAGAGCCATTCATATAATGAGAACCATGATCTTCCATTCATTCATATACTTTTCAGCCTCGGCGTATTTGTCTCAATTAATTTTCCAAAGAGGGCAACACTCTGAGATTAATTTAAATTTACTTATATTCAAAATCTCTCAAACTCACTGGTTAAATATTGATTATCTACGGATTATCCAAAGGAATTATAATCAATTACTATACATATTTATATAGGTACATATAAAAATAAAAATGTATGTGCAATTTTACTTATATGTAAGATTTTGCATAAGATAATCTAAATTTATTTTTGCTTGCCTCTTAGAATGTAACTCAACTAAAACTAATCCTTGCATTTTAATTTATTGCACAAAGTATAAAATATTACCATACTAATGAGTTTGAGTACAAATTTACAAATACGACGTTTGCGCAACTTGTAGAGAAATGTAAATTAACTAACGCGCCCATTGAAAGCGATTTAGAGATAAAGAAGGCCGAACACGTTAATCAAGAGCGATTTCAAAAGGACCCAGACAGAGGGGACACCATTGGGATTGACAACTGTTTTCAAGTGTTTCAATCACAAATCATAACAAGCCCTCACGAAAGGCTCAAAATTGTCGAGCGTTGTGAAATCGCTGAAACAAGAGTAAAAACCGCGACACGAGAGCATTTTAGCTTTCAGCATTGCGAGATGTTTCTTGTCAAAGCCCAGGTAAAGCTGGATTTGCATACGAATGTCGAACGAATAAAGACACACTTGAATGGCGTCTGTAACTAATCACTTTGTCGCTTCCTTGGACCAAAGAGCGACGCGAATGTAAACGTTCCGTTTCTTTTCGATCCTCTTAGCTTTACAAACAATGTTCATCATCAGTCTGTGTCGTCCTTTGGTTTGTTTGGATTTTGTTAAAAGAAAAAAATTGCGCAATTTGCAGCACTGGAGTAGTTTTAAATATTTAAATATTAAGAAGATTCTTTCGTATTTAATAATTCCGAGAATAGATTATAGCTTAGATTTTTTGTAACACGAGACCGAACGCGCCCTTGTTTAATTTCATTTTAAATATCATCTCGAGTATCATTTTTTGAGAATACAGATTTAAAATTTCTCGCGTCACGAGCGATTATCGATATTGAAATGATTCAGTCGATAAATAATAATCTTATTTTATTTGAAATTGATAAAGTAGAATGATATATATTGAACAAATATATTATATTAAAATTGATTATTTTTTGCAGAAAGGATATTCTTTATAGACTTTAGAGGATCCAGACTCGGATCCAGATGCAGGTCGTCTTTCGAGGACCTATAGGGGATTCTACTTGGACAACGGGGGATATTCTACGAGGACAACAGGAGATTCTATACACAGGGCTACAACATGCAGGGATTCTGTTCAGAAACGCGACTTGCGGGTGTGTATAGGTGGTGAGTAAAATTTTATTTCCTCCATGTCCTCAACATGTCACAAACTAAAAGTTTGATCTGACACGAGGACATAGGTTGTAATTACATACTATATTTTGGAACATCAAAGTGACCGCGCTGATTCTTTAACAGCGAATGGACAATTTGTATAAATATTTCTTAGAGCATGCACTTTCTTGGACTCTTTTTTTTTTCTCTCTATTTTCCTTCATTTTATTGGCAATGCGTGATTGCAGACCATAATGTGATATTTTTACCACCACATAAGAACCCCGAGACCAAGAAAAGACGGGTAATTTTTCGAATCAAAGAAAATTTGATGCGGTTGATGTATGTTGATAATTTTCTTTGTTCGTGTTACTGTTTTTTCCTTTAAATCGATGAAACCCCAAAAATATTATTGTTGAAATGAATATCTGAGATTTCTATTTTCTTAAAAACAGATTAATTAACTTTAAATGAAAGATTTTATTTCTTAATGTTCATGTTTAATTTAATTTATATTTTATTTGTAACTATGTTTTTATAAACTTCTAAATCGTTAATTTGTGTAGTTTTTTGTAAATGGAGTTTAGTTTGAAATATTTCACATTAAAGAAGTTTTCTTTATTGTGAAATATTATGGGAAGAATCTGAAATGTTGTTATCGCTGGACACCCTGACTCTATTTTGAATACAAATTTATTTTTGAATAGTATATATTCTTCAATCAGAATTAAATTTTTTAAACTAAAATGTCAAGCTTAGAGTAGGATTTACTAATGGTTTAACCTATGGAATGTTGGCATATTACACCGTTTTATTTTCTAATTTAAGAATAGCGCAAAATTTGTGTGAATGTGTTTTTTTGTCTTTGCGTCTTATACTTGAAACTTATAGGCCCTAATGTGGCCTATAAGCTGATCAGGTGCAGATGAGGCCCAGGACGAATCCTTAGGTTAGGCTTTTTTGGCACCGGGGTGAATGAGAATTGTTGAGTGAGAGAGTGTTGGTGTGAATCTTTTTTTGAATATTTAAATATAACTAGGAATTAGGCAGGTAATTTTTTCTGGATTGAATGTTTAGTTTATTTAAGTAGGTAGAGCCAGGGTGAAATATTTCTTTCGTGCGTATAAGATATTTTGCCCTAGATAAACTTGATATTGTTTTAAAAGTCAATTTCCTAAGCAGGAGAATGATTATCCTTAACTTATGGAAAAGTTCTCCTAATAACAATTTCGAGTTTTGTGAAGAAAATTATTGCATTTTACCGATGAAAATCGAAGTGCTCGAGATATTTTTAAAATTGAGAGAAATTTTTTTATATTCTCATCAAATACTGAGATGGTCTTGTTTTAATTAGAATCTGGAGCACAAATCCCCAAAAATGGATGTCAGTTTATCTTTAGATGCACGGACATTTAACATTTTTATTCATATATTCCACGATAGTCACTATGATGTTTTTTAGTTTTATTGTTTACATTGATTTCTATTCGACTTCATGTCGATTTGTATTATTTTGTTTTCTGTGTCTTCTTTCTTTCAGATTTATTGAATATTTTTTTTAACAGAAAATTATCCTCTTGGATAAATTTTCTGACTTGAAAATTAACTCATGTATCCTTTTTTGATTTATTTAACGAAATTTATTGACCATACATTTTTAAGTAATGAATCTTTTGAAGAATATTAATCTTAGAACTTTACCGATACTTTTTTTTTAATTATACACGAGACCGAACGCGCTCTACACGTGCTTGTTTAATTTCTTTTTATAAGAATAAAAACTTAAAATTTCCCGCGTCAAGAGCGAAACATAATAACTTGGACGATTAAAAGTGATATATCACGAGGATTTTTATTAGAAAGATTTTAGAGAAACATTTTGTAAAGAAATAAACATTCATTTATCTTCTAAGTTATGATCTCATTCCCTTCCTTTGCCTCGACTTCTTTTCTGTAAAGTGCACGACGCGCGCGCTACACCAGCAAATTAATATATCCGCTTTTTAATCCCAATGTAGAGGTTAACTTCAGTTGAGGGAGACGATAAAATGATAAGATAAGGCGAGGGGCCACGCGACAGGAAGACGCTTTTCTGCCTCCCTAAAAAAGAAGACCTTGTTCTCTGTTTCTAGGCTTTTTCGACGCTTTATTAGTCATTTACCGCAATAATCACGTAACAACGCTAACAGTCGCAACGATTAATTAATTAAGAACAGCGAAAAGAGTCGTGAACTCTTCAAATTCACCGCGTTCTACAATTTCGTGGTCCTAATCCTGTCACTAACTTCTTTCATCTACAAATTTTACGGAATTATATCCACTTTAGCGCGCTCTTACTACAGTTTTTTATTTTAATAATCTCTTTTCTTTACTGTTCCTTAAACTGAACATACCAAACATCTTTTGAATCAATCTTTTTATCCTCTTCGCTTACAAAATTCGAGTCGCAACCCTAATCGAATTTCTGTCTACATTTCCGGTGAAAGAGCGAGAAATCAATGAAAAATGTCTTCTGCCCACATCTGAAAACACGGGTGAGAAGTAAAGAGCCGGGCGGTTTGAAAAAATGCTGGACACATTCACCAGAGGAATTAGCGGTTGCTTTGGGAGCTTGGACACCCCGTGGTGCCAACAAAAGAGTTACAAGTTGTTCGCACCTCGACATGGGGGATTACACGCCATAAAATAAACCCCCGACTAGATTATAATGTTTTGCTCTCGCTCACTCGCGCGGATCTTCATCGCGGCATTCCGAAGCTGCCCAAGGACAAAAAAGCAATTCTTTATCCGACACGCTAATGTACCGGAGGACCGGAAAGCGAAGCGAATGGCCCGCATCACCAACCATTACACATTACACTACCATACTCATAAAGATCATCGGGTCAATTATGCATTTCGACTTGAAATTATAAAATTAAGTCCCGTTTAAAGATTGTGACTCAGTTTGAGTCATTTTGACACATCTTTCATATCACTTAGGTACTGCAAATCAGTCGCGATTTTACACATGCTAAACGGCATACAAGAAATTATTTACATATTGCATCTACAGAGAAAAAATTGAATTAATACTCGTTATTTCGAGTTATATGCGATATTTTAGGTTTACTTGAAAGATGATGATTTTGTGCTAACCTATAGCGCCCCTAGTAACAACATCGGATTTAGTAGATTTGGTAAAAGCGTGGGCTATACCATAATGTATAATATGGTATAGGGTAGGCAACACCGGTTTGTCGCGTCTGTGTTTTAATGCATTAACGAGCCACTTGTTACTCTCGCATCTAACATGACATACACACTCGAATTGTTACCACGTGCGCCTCTTAAACATGAACTCACATTTGTAATGACGATAGTGTCACCGATGTTGCGTGCGTAACGTGTCGTCTTGCGTTTCCTGCGTCTTGCGTGTGGGCGCCCCTCGTTGTTTCTGCGTACAAACAAAGCTCAATTCAAGCTTAAAGCGCAATTGTATCCGATCTTATATACCCCTTGTCATAAAACTTGCAAAAAATGTAGTACTTAAAAATTAACCATAACAAACAAAACGAAACTCACAAAGCGTTTAAAATTTCATGCATCATGGACTCTCTCTCTTTTAGAAGTTTTATTTGTAATCTTGTTATTTATTATTGTACAGTTTGTATTTTCCATGCGCGTATATTAGCATTATGTTGCAGAAATGACATGATTTGAGATACAATATTCAAAAGGAGACTCAGTTTATTTATAATGTTAGGAATTGAGTTGTGTTTTTCAAGGATCGTGGAAATTTCAAGGACCATGGAAATTATATTGATAGATGATTGCAATCATTGATTTTGGGTAGGGTCGTGTTGCTGTAAAATATTTTTCCTGTTGTCATCCTGTCATGAGCAAAATTTCTGGTGGCAAATGATCAACCAGTGTAATCGAACAATGGGCGAAATTAAAGTCGTCATGGGAAACCCTGCCTCTTACGGTCCACCGCACTTAGAGCCATTCTCGTTCACCCCGAGCTCTTATTCATTATTCTCGTCATCTTCGATCCGTGCACTAACGCACCCCTGCGTCACGTGACTTGTAAACAGTTATTAGCCAGTCGCGTTTCACTCCACCAATGACAAAAACTCAAGTGTTACTGGTATCTCTTGATAATTAAAAGGAAACTTCAATATCAATTTATATTTCATGACACTGTATTGTAATTTTATTTTGCAATCAAGGGGGAATATGCATTTTTTTAAGTTTGATGGTTGTTGAATTTAAGGGATGAATACGTTTACAATATATTTGAGCAGATGAAGAAACAAACGTATTGGAAGTGTAGATTCGTGAATTTGTTTCGATCCAATGAGACCGGCTGTGCGTTCATCGATTAGTCATGGTACCCGCGTTGTCGAAGGGTGACTTTACATTTCGTCTCGATGCATTACTTCGTACGGATAAGCATGATACACCCCGTGCCCCCACATACTTTATACTCTTCATTCCTCAATGACTTTGTATCCGTGTGCCAGAACGTCAAACAAATTCGATGAGGGCTGATCTGATGAAGACATCCACGTTAAGTATCAATTCCCCTCTCTAAAATGCGACTTTCGCGAAGCCCAAACATGACTTTTTCTTTCCTCTATTATTGATGATTTCTAATTCGTGGCACTGGTGCCGAAAGTGAATAAAATATCCATTTTTCTCAATGAGCACTATACCATACCAAATTTCACTCGAAATTCCATTGATTTTCACGAAACTATGTGAGAGTTTTCAAGGTAACTTATCTTAAATAAATTGTTGTACACCCAGCATAAATGTTTTGATTATTGATGAGGAAAGTGATTTTTAAAAAGAATTTTGAGCTTCGCATTGAGTGACGACTCTTATTTGATTCAGTTAATTTGGAAAGAAAAATGGTGGCATCCGGCGTGCGCCGTGAGGTCAACTGAGCGACCTCGTATCCTGGGTCTTTCTTGAACCTTTTCTTCATTGGTAGCTGGCCGCAGGTCAAACGCTTGACATCTTGACTCGCGACCGCGACCAGCTGCCCCCTAGACTACTTCACATTTATTTCTTAACGTAACGAGTGGCGTAAGGACTCTTCGCTCGTTTCATTCACTTTTAATCGTTCATGCTCGTTCATTCATTTATACTCATTCATTCATCTTCACTGCGTTTCTACGATCTCGGTAATTAAACAGTCATTTGTGCCACTTCATTCAAGAATCTTTACATTACTCGGATGTTCTGTTTATTCAAGCAGATGTATGCATATACTGAGTCTGATTCATTCATTCCAAGTTCACACTCAACGAAAAAGTTCAATTCAATTATAGTCTAGGGCTTAATCCATTTTTGGAATTATTGACGTAAAAAATACGAGTTTTCAATTGCATGAAGATGTTTTGAATGCGCTAAAATCAGTTGTGGGATTCATTGATTCTTACTGTAAATTCGCTCATTTTATTACATAAAAACACAAATTTTAATACATAAAAACTGAACAACAGCCATACCACGCTGAAAGTACTATAGTTCTCGTTGGATCACTGAAGTTAAGCAGCGCTGGGCGCGGTTAGTACTTGGATTGGTGACCGCTGTGGAATACAGTCGTGCTGTTGTCATTCCTTTACTCTCGCCTTTACCTTGCTTTACTGTA
>JAUEJJ010000046.1:7090926-7105847 GCA_032164275.1 Synergus coniferae
ATATATATCATGTATATAAAGTGTCATAGAAGTCACTAACTGTGAATGACCGTTATTATAACCGAAAAATCGACGCGTACATGCATCGAAGATGCACAATATATATTATTACACACAAATTGAATTTCTTCCCTTTCTGCAGTTTCTCTCTCTCTCTCTCTTCACTCCCGACACTCGGGTTGTAATGCGCCGAGAGGCACTCATTCATTGGAGCGTTCATTCACTCATTAATTCGTTTAACACTTTTGTGCGGTGTGTCGAGATACGGGTCTTCTGTCGCGACACATTGCACAGTGCCTGGGAACCTCTTAACTGTTTTGTATAACCTGATTAGGGTAAAATGCCGCCATGCATTACTTCCATGCAAAATGCGAGGGTGTGATTCCAAAAGATCGTGATCAAGTTCACAGGGGGTAGGGTTGTTTCCTCCGACTTTCACTTCATATAGATTCGTAACAGATTCTATAATAATACTTGTGAGTATAAAATTCCAGATTGGTTTTCATGTCGGTCAATGCCCGATTGTATTTTGACCTTAAGAAATACAGATAATAACCGATAGTTCGAACACTTGTCCTGATGAGAGTAAGGTCTTATGTGATACGCTATATATCTAAACTAAACATTCCCTCCGTAGACTACTACACACTCACTCTCACATGTTATCATATCAGCTGTTTTCCTCGGAGACTTAAATGCATGGAAAGCAGCAAGACAAAAAACCAATACCTTCCCATTGATGAGAATATATATAATTTGGAAGAAAAATAGGAAAAAATATCTGAATTTCTTTCTTCGCAGAGAAAAAAGATTACTCTAAAAACTGATTGGCATTTTATGAGTTGATCTCGGATTTGGTCCTATGCCTGCATCCTGCAACGGAGCCTGCAACCATTAGAGCTTTTCCTTACAAATATAAGGATATAGAATATTAAATATTGGAAAGATAAAGACGTGTGGAAATATGTAAATATGTTTATCTCTATGATTATAAGGGTTTGATAAGATAATTTCGGAAGTGCGTAGAATCCTTTTGCGTAGTATGGTATATATATATGGCTCCTGTCGTAGTCTTGAGCTTGCGAGGACTCAAGTCTCGACTCAAGTACATGCTTAGTAAGATCTAGAATGAATGTTACGATATTATATAGGTATACTTATGGTCTAACCATAAGGATGCGAGGCACGTCTGACAGTGGGCAGGCTGCGCGGGTCACAATCCCATCTGTCGATCTCAACTCGTCTATACTATAACATTCATCTCTTTTTCCTTCAGCTTGCTCATCGCATGTGTATCTTTCTCACCACAGCATCTCGGCCCTTCAAACGCTTAAGTTAATCACTTTTCTTCGTCGTACGCGAGCGAACCCCATTATCTTATTTACGCCTCATTGTCTCAATGTATCATACCAATATCGTGTCTGCACGTCACTCGCACCGAATGTATACACTTGGTACAATCGCTCGTGGATCTATTATACGTGCCTCGCAATTCCTTATGACGATTGCTTTGCGGTTGTCATACCGACATTGTTTATAATGCAGAATATAAAGACGGAAATTGGCAGAGTTTAGGTGCCAGGAGTATATGTGTGTCAACTGGATTAGTCAATACTTGTAATAAACTTGTACATATAGAAATTGAAGCTGTTGATAATTTTTAACAGTAAAGTCTGTCATGCTCTATAATAAATTTCCTCTAAGTGACCTTTGTGATGTCTGAAGTTCCTACATAGTTTTATAATACTTTTTCTGTGACAAGTATCATTATTTGTAAATTAAAGTTCACACGAACTTTATACAAATGGCTGCAGGTTATAAGTAAAAGCCTCAGTATATATTATAAGAAAGAATGTCGTTGAGTGTGCTCTCTCTACAGTCCTACATCGATTCGCTGCTGCATATGTACTTATGAACTACACCTCTTGTAATTCTATCGGAAGGTTGCTATATATTTAGATCGTACATAATATGATTAATGAAAACTCAAGGTATAAACGTCAGAGCATTAAATTATTTTGCCTCTATACATATATATAAGCAGAAGTGCAAGTAAAGTTCAGCAGTGTGGTGGTAATATTTTCGAACATCCCTTAAAGGCTTATAGGATTATCTTTTATCTCATTGACTTTAAACCAAGGTTCAAAAGACCCCATGGTGACAAAATACGACACATTTTAAACTATTCATACCACAAGTATACCTTCGACAATCCTATAATTGCAGGTAAACGAGGAGATGGAGATCCTTCTGTTCATGAGAAAGTAAATAACACTTCTGGAAAATGTTGTGAAGTAAATTTATTACTTTGAAAACCCAGCTTAATGCATATTTGTTTATACATAAAGTGTATAAACGATTATGATTTATTTTTCAGATATTATTAGAGAGAGGTATATGAAGGAGAAAGTCTTGAGAAAAGTGTTAATGTGAAATGAATAGTTTGAAAAAAGATAAAAATAGTTTAATTCGTTATATGCATTGGTTTCTAGGTTTAATATACATTCTGAGAGTATAGATCAACGGATTTCTTGACCTCTCCGCACTGTAATGTAATTCCACAGAGTAGGTACTGACGTCTGACGCGGTCGTCATAAAATAAAATATGCAGAAGCAACGTATCGATCCCGATTCCGTTTTGTAAGCTTATCAACAATAATGCACCTGCTGTGTGTCCCTTCGCGAAGATCTGTTGATTCATCCGATTGCCAATCATCTTTCACTCTGACGCAAATCATTATCCGTTCCTACCACCGGGTGAAAACAGGCATTATTAAATCGCCTGTCGCTGCCAAGTAAGACGCGGCCATCATCACTATATATATATATATATTTTTTTCTAATGAGACTCTCGGATTCAATGAGCGAGAAAATGTTTCCTTCCGGACGAGAGAAATCTTATTCTTTTATCATTATGATTCCAATTCGATGAGAGAAAATAATTCTCATGATTTTTTGAAATTGTGGTATATAAGAAAGTTACTGTATTTTTTAATATAGTACCACTGCAGTTGTAGTTTTTTGGAAACTACATTTGGAAATGGAAAACGTTTTAAATTCGAATGTTGAGGCTTGAATTAATCCGACTATCCGACGGATGCAATTACAGCAATTTTCTCTATACACGTTCGCAACCTGCGCAATTTATCTTCCACAGGAAATCGGCAAAATCGACATGTGTTTTTTTCCCCAAATCCTGCAATATCCTTTCACTGAAAAACTCTGATCTCTCGCTGAGAGAAATTTCAGTTTGTAAGCACACATGTGTTTTTCTCCATTCTTTTATTTCCGCAGTGAGAGTAAGTACAATGCAGGACCCAGCTTGAGATGACGAGTGCTGGTCCCGGCGCAGCGGTTAAAGTTTTAGTGAAACTGAGGGTCGCGGAAGACTCCAAGTTGGAAATTCGAAGGCCAGGAGCAGGTCATCAGGAACCAGGAAAATATGGTTTATGGTTATATTGGAGCAGTAAAGCAATTTCCATTGCAGAAGAGACTTTTGGCCATGAAGCTCGCGCACTTTTCCCTCTCTATCCATTGTCAAAAATCTCTTGACGGACCAAACTTTTATGTGCACTGTGTTTTGACAGTCGGCGGGTTCTGCCTGTTACTTTTACTGCCGATTCTTCCCCGTGCGCCAGCATCTTCGGATAACTTTCGCAGATGAGAAATACCGCAGAATATTTGGTTTCCAACTTGACTTTCGGGGTGATAAAATGGTAATATATTGCGGTGTCAGAGAGGCAAGATTTTCAGGAAGGATGTGTTGCACTTTGAGGACCTAAATTCTCGCCTAAACTTCAACCGCAAGAAACAGAGAGGCCGAAAATTTTATGTTAGGGTGTTGGATTTATTCCGGAATTATGTTTTATGGCCACATTCAAATTTATGATGTTTTGAGATTAGGTCTATCAAAATTGTGTTATATTTTATGAAAATATTTTGAGTTATAGATTTATGATGTGTGGGTTATTTATTAATGCGGGATCCGTGAAATGAAACTAGTTTTCATTCAATTTTGATTATCTGTTCAAAAATTTGAAGATAAAGATTGGAAGTTTCGTTTCGAGAGAAAAGTATATTTGTAATATTTAGATATTTAGACTGAAAACATCTAGAAAGCTGCGTTTCTATGCTAATCAAGATCGAAGTATTAAATTTTAAGATGTATTTTTTGTATTAGAATTGCAGTTGCACAATTTCTCTTTTATCGCTGAAGCTAGATTTACCCTAAATTACAATAAGTGTTACAAAATGTCAAGATTCCAAAGCATTGTTATATTTCGTAATTTTCAATAATTAATTAGTTACTTTTGTCGCTAAATACTAAAGAAAAAAATATTGTTCTTTGTATAAAACTATCATATTTTTTTCCAACTTTTCAACTAATAGAATTTCTGCTTTTTTAAAAACTGGAAATATTAAAAATCATATACTTACTTTGCATTTGAGCCTCCTTCTTCTCTTGTGTCTTATTTTCTATCCTAACAGTTAAAAAATTTACTATATTTGTTACTTTAAAATAGAATGAAATTTGAAATGAAAAAAAGAATAATAAGGAAAATTCAAATAAGAATAATATTGAAAATTCCAAAAAGCTGATCTTATTCTAAAAACGACATATTGGGGATATGGTATAATAGGTCAAGTGTTTTCAAGTGCCAAGAGACAGATTTTATATGAAAAAGGTTTTAACATTTATTGTTTTTGACCATTTTAAACATTTCTCCCACACATTCTTCGTCAATCATATTTCTTATGTACAGTTGCATATTTATAATTTGGAAAATTCACAATTACTTAGTTCTATATATACATTATACAGTGGTGTATTAGTTCATCTATAGTACAATATACGCATACATTACAACAAAGGGAGATCACGTCTGACGCGTTACGCCTACCCAAAATATTTACAATTTTATCATTTATTTTTCTACACATTATATTAAAGATCACGTTGAAGAGGCTAATGAAACCTTTTAACTAAACCTAAAATTTGGTTAAACAAAAGTCTCGAGTTCTCAACCCGATTGTATATATATACACTGGTATCGAAATTATAATTCAGTGATGGTCCACGACAACGATATTGAGAACAAATCAAGCAATAAATTAGAAACATAAATACATTAAAATAAAATAGAATATTGCAGTGGCTAGATACTCTATCGATCCAATAAACTCAATGATTAAAATATGAATAGGTATCACGATCAACGAGAAGTGTTTTTGTATAGTTAGATAAAAAAAACTGAGATTCGTGGTAGAGAAAAATATCCCCTCAATAAATACTGTTAACAGTGTCAGCAACACCCATCTTATACATAAAATTAAATAATCTTCCACTACATTCTGATTTCCCAAAACGTAGGAAATCTTAAGAGACTTTACAACATTAAATCTCACCCACGATTCAACTCTGTCTTCCAGTTAGAACAGTGATCGGTTTCAGGAGCAGTTGAGGATTATGAGACATACTTATTTGTTGCATATTACTACAAACCGAAGCTGGTGGCGAGTGTGGAGACATAGGTTCAGGACTGCTTCCTGGAGATGCAGTCGTGGATGCAGGTTGGCTCATCATCTGGTTGAATTGATACCGCGGCTGCTGGTTGAAAGCCACCTGTTGCTGATGTACAGCCAAGGACCTCAAAGTGGCATAAATATCGTAAGGATTTGCCGACGGGGTAAGTGCGGATGCACTGATTCCGGCTGGAGCCTGAAGTAACCTTTCCATTGAGAAGGCTCCATGAGCCGGAGCTGCGGCCGTCGCAGGCAGAGCCTGAGGTTTGTATGGCATATTCGGAGAACTAGTAGCACCAGGTAACAATCCTGCAGGATAACCAGCAGGAGTCGTGTAAGAAGCGGAAATTGGAGGATAAGCAGGCCTGTGCAGATAAGGCACACCATACAAAGAAGAGGGCCATCCTTGAGGAACATATGCATTTGGATAAAATCCACCCATAACTGCAACATTCCTCTTAAAAGCTGCCAATCTCGATCTCGAGGCTGCAGTAGTTCTCCTCCTCAGCTTTCCGGTAGTTCCTCCGATGAAAACATCTTCAGAGCTAGGATCCAGCATCCAGTAGTTGCCCTTTCCTGGATCATCATAGTGTCTCGGAACTTTGACAAAACACTTGTTCAGGGAAAGGTTGTGCCGGATGGAGTTTTGCCATCCCTGTTTGTTATTTTCGTAGTAAGGGAAGTGGCGCATGATATACTCGTAGATGCCATTGAGTGTGAGCCTCTTTTCTGGGCTCTGCCTGATCGCCATCATGATCAAGGCGTTGTAACTGTATGGCGGCTTCTGGGACTTCTTCTTTTCCTCGTTGACCTCGTCTTTTTGGGACCCGGGACTGCAGGAAGAGGAGTTTCTTGAGCAGTCCAGAGGTGGTGTTCCAGCATCGTTACCGGTAACGTCAAGGTCACTGGAGTCGCAGCTGTCATCAACTGGATCGACAGAAGAGAGAGACTGACTGACGGAGGGTGCAGGAGTTGCATCGCAAGCTTCCAGCAGGATGTTGCGAATGCTGAAGTTTGTCTTCGGAATGGTCCTGGGTGGCGGCGAAGCCGTTACTGTCTGTTGTTCACTAGCACTCTCCATGTTCACCATAGCTAATTGTTTGTTAATCAACAACACTAACTTTGGTATAATCCACTGAGTTCACTGATCACAAGACTCTTTATAATCAGAGTTTTTTCAAAACACTTTGAAGGATATGCGCAAAGCACAAGCACAAGGGTTGATGTAGAGACTAAAGAACATTGGCCGGTTGTTTTCACTGACGATCCGTCTCGTCTGGAAAGTCGCACGAGTATGCGGTCAAGGCAGCAGGCAGAGCCCTTTATAGATGAGGGTAGGCTACGCCCACGAGAGGCTGGACGCATTTGATGGGCGCGGTTTAGCCAATGGGAGAGCGAGGGTTCGATTCTATGACAGCCAATGTGACTTGTTCATCCCCTCTAGAGAGGTGTTTGTGTTTGCTGTGGAAGGAAGGATTCTGCGTGAGGCACAATATTCGAGATTTTGGGGAAACAAATGCGAAGGCAGGGAAAGTTAAAAAATGAGGGTTGGAGTCCTGATTGAAAGACCTTAATCTACACGTTGTTAAAGTGATAGATTGTTGCTTGTTGATCTATTTATATTATTTAACTTACGGGGCCATATTAGGGCCCCGATCGGTGATGAAACCCAGCGCCCGATCGGTAATCGGGCTGCCAGATCTGGTCCCGATCGGGCCGTGTGTTTCATCCCTGATCTGGTCCTCCCCGATCTATTACTATATTATATGAAGGCCCCTCTAAAACGTCTGTAATACATTTTTGAGATTTACTTGTAAAAGAAAAATCGCATAAAAACACAGATCACACCATGATAAAGCTTGATTTATTATGCATAAGACAAGTCCACATTTGTTTATGTATAACAAAAATTGGTTTGGAAAATAGCCTTTGTGAAAAGATGAAAACCAGGGTTTTTTAGTTTAACTCTGGCGTAGCTTCAAGCTTGACTTAATTTCAATGACAATATCTATAAGAATTAAATAATGTAAAAAATTTGAAAAAAATCATGTAGATGCTGTGATATTTTCACTGTGCATACGTGAAAATTACATTTCAGTATATTAATAACAATTAATGTAATATCTCTCGTATAATATACGTTATAGTTAAGACTTATATTTTGGCTTAAATTGCTTGGAAAAGTTAAAAAAATGCAATAAAATAATAATTAGTAATAACAAATACAGCTGGGAGACCGATGAATTATATAGTAGTGTGAAGTGTCGATATGTGAGGTCACAGCGGGATACTATATATATTATATGCTGATACCCATTGGAAAAAAAAAGTATATATCTTTTTCCTCTTTTCAGAAAAGGGCTATAAGAATGAGTAAACCCTTCAGCTATAACGGTATCCTGCTGTGTACTCACACCTACACTACCATTCATCGGTCTCCCAGCTATATTTGTTATTAACTAATAGGTTTTAAGTTTTTCATGCCTAATTATTATTTTCTTGCATTTTTTGAACTTTTCCAAGCAATTTAAGCCAAAGTATATATATAAGTCTCAACTACGAGTATTATACACTGAGAAAACAATGCTATTGGATCAAAAGTATAATATGCACTTTCGCACTTGGTCAAATGCAGATATTATTGATTCAAAATGAATATTCAATGAAGCAATAGAACATATTTCGGCTTGATATAGTGATGTTAATATGAATTCGTTTTAGTATATCTATTTGGATTATAGTATATCATATATTTGAATCAATAAGATCTGCTTTTGACCGAGCGCGAAAGTGCGCATGCACATTTGCGATTCAACAGCATTTTTTTCTCAGTGATGTACGAGAGATAGCACAGTCATCTTTAATTGCATTTTGCGTTAATTGTTATTAATATATTGAAATGTAATTTTCACGTATGCACGGTCATCAAAACATCAAAGCATCTACAAGATTTTTCTCAAATTTGTTACATTATTTAACTCTTAGATATTGTCATTGAAAGTCAATTGCTACGGCAGCGTTAAACGAAAAAACCCTGGTTTTCATCTTTTCACAAAGGCTATTTTCCAAACCAATTTTTGTACATAAACAAATATGAACTTGTCTTATATGTATAATAAATCAAGCTTTATCATGGTATGAGATCTGTGATATTATGCGATTTTTCTTTTACAAGTAAATTTCAAAAATGTACAGACATTTTTGAGGGGCCTTCGTAAATTGAACGGATAGTATTATATATTATAGTCCCGCGGTCTGGGTCATGACAAAATTTCTACACGGGATCTCGGATGTTTGGCGGTATTATTTTTTACTTTCAACATCTAGATTTATATTCTGTAGATGATGATTTAACCCCTCTCTGAATATCCTGAATGTTCATTTAAAAATTTATATTATAAAGACATTCAAACTTTTGATATATCTATAATAAAAATTACAACATGTGTGTGTGTGTGTGTGTGTGTGTGTGTGTGTGTGTCCATTCTAGAAAACTATATATTCATTCTAAACATATAGATATTCAGTCTAATTATCTTGTTATTCAAACTTATTTATTTGAATATCTATATAAGATATATATTATAGGTCGAATAGTTCAGAACTTTTCAGTACCTAAAAGAAGTTCGAGAAGAAGTTCTGAAATACTCAAATGAACAAATTTTTGTATTCATTGTATTTTAAACTATAGAAACAGTTTCAAAGTAATAATTTATTTGTATTGAAAATAATTCTATACGAAAGAAACTTGTGACGCCTATTGTTATTTTTAGTTGAAAAAATATTTTGTTAATTTGAACGGTCAAAACTTCAGAACTTCAGATATAGTATATATCAAAAGTTCTGCTGCACTATAATATATCCAAGATATTAAAATTAAATATTATATCCATTCTTGGAAATTTGACAAGAAAGCGAGATCGAGATTTTGTCTCGACTGTCCTGAAAAAATATTGATCTTATCTTGACAGCGTGCGGTAGTCATTTAAGGTTCTCGACATGTCAATTAAGCAAGATCAAGACAATCTCGTAAATTATTTATTTTTTAACAAATTTATACATCACTATCATGAAGTTTATGCCTTTTACGTAAATAATTTTAATAATAATAAAACTTCTAGTCATAACATTTTCTACGGCGATACAAATTTTAAATCAGGTTAAAAAATGAGATGCATATATAAGAAATAAGGTTTTGAAAAGTTCATCTTAAATTATTATAAAAATTTAGAAAGATAATTTATACGCAATTAAGAAGAAATGTCGAACTGTTCCAAGACGTTTTTAGGACGTCCTAAAAATGTCCTAAAAGTCATGCTAAAAGTAACGTTCTGACAACATATATAATATTCCAAAAACATTTTTAGAACTTATTTGTAACACTGGATGTTTTTTGGCCTGACTGACGTATTTTTGGACGTTCTAATATAACTGTACGTCCTAAAAACGTCTTCAGGACATTCTCAAAATGTTTTTAAATTGAGTGTCCGCTGGGGTGTGTAGGGTAATTTGGAATTTAGGGTATTTTTTATTTAAAGCGAAGGTGAATTTACTCTACTCAATGCTCAATACAGTCCTTTGCAAGTATGTAGTTCGAAAGCATAAATTGTCGTCAAGTAGCATAGATGACACCACTATCCAGCATACATTATACTTGACACAGTTGGATCATCGCTTTTTACACTCTGTCAGGTCCAACCTTTTCCATCTGGACCTTCCTCCTGAAAGGTTCAATATAGATAAAGCAACAGTAGTTCTATAGTCATAATTCATAGATTTGGTTTTACGCGGGATTCCAGGTGAAAATATTTACAAAATACTTCACGTGAATTTTACATGGGATTGTTTCAGTAGATTACTAATACTCGAATTGATAAATTGATAAATTCATATCGATAGGTTTTACGAAGAGTGCACGTGTCGTTTCTCGTGTAATATATACATTAAGAGAGTCTATTTGTAGAATAGACACATTCTTTGTAGAACCCATCGATATGAATTTCCATATATGGAAATTATCACCTGTAGAGACAACAAGCTTTTGTCAGAAATTTTGAAAATATTTATGTGCAATTGTACATATAAGATTTGGATGACCTGGCAGACTTGGAAACGATATTGCATTTTTAAAAGCTTCTGGAAAACCTGGAAAAGTCATGCAATTTAAAAAAAAATGACTTATGGAATTCTTTTAGCATAATTATTTTAGTACTTTACAGAACGGAAGATTTTTAAAAAGACACTGAAATTCTCGATTCACCGTTTTTAATTTACATAATGACGATTTTATTTGTTCATACTATCTAAAAGTATTATTTAACTTTGCTAAAAAGGTCAAAGTTATTTAGATTGCCATTATTTCCAACTGTGGTTCAAAATTTAATATAAATATAAGTTGGTTTATAATTTTTTTCTAAAGTGTTCGATTTTCAATAATAGTAAAAATAATAATTTGAATATAATGACAGAATTTTTCTTACTTTTATAAAACTATTATTGAGATTTGTTTAGAATTTAATCATTTATCATTGCATTCTCTCTAAATTCCAATTAGTGAAATTCTACTAATTACTAAAATTACTAACTCGTTTAGTTAAAATATATTTGAGTTTATATATAGGGCTATATATATAATATGTATGCTACTTAACAGATTATATAAATATGAAACACGTGTTATTTTAAAATAAAAAATTTCCATGTAAAAACACGACTTTTTTATGTCTCTTGTGAAACCCTAAAATGGAAAAATTAGATTGTTTATTCAGTTAATATTTGTTACCTCCTTGGTACGGTAAAAATACGTAAACAATATCAGTTATTCTGATGCAATGAATCAAATTGTTCAAATTCTGTGTAGTAACATCAGCAGATTATTATACATGAGACGACGTATTAAACTGAAAATAATCATAAAGGCGATTACAAAATTTAATGATTCATTGTTTCTAGGTAATTTGGAGAACAAACATAAAGTATTTTTATTATATCTTTGGCCTTGTCTATATATACTACCTTCAATACTAAAAGTACTTATATATATATATATATATAATGTATATTGTATATATATATATATGTATATATATACATTATACATATATATATATATTCCCGTTGTTACAAAATCTTGCCAATCGCAGTCCTGAAAAGTTTTGATCTAGGAAAATCAGTTTCCTCTGCATCCAGAAGCATGAAGTTCGCTTTTTTTACTCTGCTCCTTACCTTTGCGGTTTTCTTCAATTCTATTGGTATTTATAGTCTTTAAAAGTAACATAAATTAATTGTTAATATTTATTAACTAGATGAGTGACTATACCTGTGCAGAAATTCACTGAACTGGCCCAAGTTCGCCATATGTGAAACACCCATATACCGACCGGGTCCTCGTCACGTGCTCCGATTATAGTCCGGGTATAGTCGGACCGCGTGATTTGGCCTCGGACGGGTGCAATGTTCCATCCTGATCGGACACCGCCCCTTTCTGAGTTCGGGCCACGACGAAATTTCTACATGGGAGTCAATAAACCGAATGTCCAAGAGACAATTAACTACATATATATATATATATATATATTTATATAATATATAATATATAGGGTGTGCCATCTTTTAGTACGAATTTAAATTGAAAAAAAGATACACTTTTTGCGATGTAAAATTGAAATAATTTACTAAGAATGAATGGTATATACATGTCATTTATAAATATAAAATTATATCATTTAAGTGTCCACCACGGTTTTTTTAGACCTCCATCTGATGGTCGAAATGTTCGATGACTCTCTCAAATAAATTCGGGGAAACGGCCTCAATCCCTCAATGTTTTTAATATTGTTCTTTAGGGCTTGAATAGTTCGTGGGGAATTGGCATGCACTTTACTTTTTAAATATCACCATAGAAAAAAATTAAAAGGGTTCAAATCGCACGATCTTAGAGGTCTATAAGTTTATTGTTTGAAGATTTATGTGCTGTGCTGTTCTGTTATGTATATACCATCTCATTGGAATCAAAGGTCTTCTTCATCCTGTTTATCCAATTTTGGGCTCAAAAAGTCCGTCAGTATGTCATGAAATTGTTCAGAAGTTCAACGTGAACTGACCACCAAAAGATCGTGCGATTTGACTCCATTCGATTTTTTTTCATTGATGTTATTTTAAAAGTAAACTGTATGCCAATTCCCCATGAACAATTCAAGCCCTGGTACCACCAACATTCCTGCTGAAATTGAGGCCGTTCCCTTCAGTTTATTCTGAGAGAGCCATCGAAAATTTCAACCATCAGATATGCAGGCCTATAAAAAGGTCCGTGGTGAACACTTAAATGATATAATTTTTTATTTATAAATGGCTTGCATATGCTGTTCATTTTCAGTAAATTATTTCAATTTAAATTCGTACTAACAAATGGTCATGGTACTAACATTAGCGTAATTGATTATCTATTTACAGAATTAGGTAGATCACAGCAAAGAGATCCAGACCTAAGTTCGTCATCAGATGAGGAGGAGGAGCAAAGCAGAAACAGAAATCGTGGTGTAAATCCTCAACCTCCGACTAATCGGCGTACTCCTCAAGGTCATCCGAATCCTCAGGCACCTATGCGTTCTCAAGGTACTCAGACTCCAGGTCTTTCTCTTGAAGAACCTGGAAGTCGAGTTGCTCCTGTTCTCGCTCCTGTTCAATATACTCGACGCGGGACTCGACATCACCAAAATCCACCATTAGCTAGGCGTATGCAAGGTACTCAGACTCTACCAGGTGATGCTCGAGTTCATCCGTATCCACTTCGAAGTCCGAGTCGAAGCCCATCACCTCCAAGACAATAAGCAATGCGAGAGACAAAATCGTTGTCGGTTTTTTGAAAACTTTGAAAATTTTTAATGTATAATTATATGGGTCATTGTGACATGACTTAAGTTTTTGAATTGAAATAAATTGAATTTTTAAAATGAAAATTGTAATTGATTATTATTAGAAAATGAAAGAGATTTTTACATTAGATTTTTGAATTGTTACGTTTTTTTGGAAATGGCACAGCTGAGAATGAAAAAGTTTAAATTTAGGAAATTTTTTTCCATTTCAATAATAAATACTTAAATAAATAATGATAATTTAAATATTCTGGCTTCGCTTTAGCTCGCGGAATTGAGTGCTTTTAACAGCTTTTAATAAAAGCTCTAAGTTTCATGAAAATCCATCAAAAGTACCTACACGGAGAAAAATGAATACAAGGTTCTACTATCTGTTTAGTAAATTATAAAAAGACTGTTTAGTAAATCCTTCTACTCCGTAAGTAGACCCTGCTACTCAAGTAGTAGGATTTATTAGACAGTTAGTCCGTTCATAATTTACTAAACAGATAGTAGGATCTACTATTCATTTTTCTTCGTGTAGTTTTTTTAGCAATTACGATCGCCGATTTTCCATATATTTTGCACAAATAAACATGTTTAAAAAATAGTTTAAACATGTGAAACATAAAAATTATGCTGCGATCCAAGCTGACATTAGTCACGCTCACTCCAGAGTCCAGGAAAATAAGGTTACAGTGAAAATACTCGTCTGTACTGTGTTCTGCACACATCACAAATGAGACGAATTTCAGGAACATGTTTATTTCTTATTATAACTGATTCTAACTTCAGATTTTCGAAAATAAAACGAGTATAGTCATTTCAATAAATATTTGACATTTTCTATACAAAAAATAGGTTGACTGATATTTTGTAAATAATATTTCTTATTTTTTAGTAGAGACACGTCATTTTGAACGAAAATAGTAACATTTTATTGAATATATAATTATTATTAAAAAAATTCTTTGACCTAATTTTTTAAATGCAATTTATTTTTAGGCTTAAAATTTATGATATATGGTAGGAACGTTATACGTCAAAACTTAAATTTTGTGATAAAGACCCATATATCTACATTAAAAAGTAATATTTAATTGATCTTTTGCAATAATTAATTATTTAAGGTTTACCTTCTTATAGGAATAGTCATTTAAAACATAATTTCTATATGTATTGGAAAATTACAAAATATTAAACCAAATTCTGCGCAATAAGATAATCCAATAAGCATGATGTCATACATATCTCATTAAAGCTGTTCATGTAGATTACATCAGTTTATGACTCTTTCCTCCTAGAAACATTTTAGAATAGGCATTATCATCAAATATTTATACAGCTTTTTCAGTATATTACTTATTGCTGGTATATATATTCCCGTTGTTACAAAATCTTGCCAATCGCAGTCCTGAAAAGTTTTGATCTAGGAAAATCAGTTTCCTCTGCATCCAGAAGCATGAAGTTCGCTTTTTTTACTCTGCTCCTCATCTTTGCGGTTTTCTTCAATTCTATTGGTATGTATATAATCTTTGAAAGTAA
>JAUEJJ010000046.1:7105947-7139351 GCA_032164275.1 Synergus coniferae
AAGCATAAAAATTCATTAAATTTACTATATTTAATCAGGCACTGTCGCAAATAGGAGCACTGTCGCAAATAGGTACATTTACCTTAAGTATTATTTGCAAATACTTTATAGGCTGAGAAATATGAGTGGGAAAATGCAGAAAACAGATTGGTTTCACTTCCAAAATCTTATCATAAATTATTTAATAATTATAAATAAATTTTTAATTTATAAACTTTCAAGAAAAATAATTTATTAAGATGTTTTACGAATAAATGTAATGACAATATAATTAAATAAAACAAAATTTTCTTCGGAAGTCAAGAAATGTATCAATACCTCCTCTTAATCCTTATATAATGCCGCTCTACTAATGGTCGATAATATCTTCACCAAACCAGACCAAACTTAGTAAAGCAATAAATAAGTATTTAGTAGAGCAATAAAATTTGTCCACGGTCATAATTGGACTCATCTATATCTTTACAGCCTTCTGCCCATTAGTAAGACCAGAGTCTGGTTCTGACCAATAATCGTAATAATGCCCTGCTCGAGATTTCAGTTAAAATCGTGACCCAGTCACGGTTTCCGTGATGGGCAAATTTTAGGGTCTTCGAGAGGAAATGGCACAGTAGCGGAAAGTCTACCAACGAAATTATCAGGACAAAAGCATCGTTTCTGGAATGAGCCTCATCTATTCCATTTTACAATCAAAAAGGTGAAGAATACCACGATGGTTCGAAACAATAGAAACAAAAATTTCACCCAATAAATTCTTGCCTCTAACCATGTCATTTTCTGGAAACCCATCTTCCCCCAAATAGTTATTCTGCAGTCAGTGAAAGCTTCAACTTTCGAATTTATTGTCGCGGTCGTATTTCTTCCACGGCGGGTGCACTGAGTGCGGTCAGTGGGTCAGAATTCAAAATCTCAGTTTCAGAAACTGAACCCAGGCTGCCGGATTTCATTTTCGCAGTAAAATTTCATCAGTGATACTTGATAGTATGTTTTTTAGATTTATAGGTGTTTAGGGTGTCATTGTCATTTTATATCTTGTGGTTTTTTTTCTCTTTTTCTAGAATTCAGAATCTCTCGGAAAGAAGAGCTCGAAAGTGTCACATAAACATTAAGAAGAGAGGGTGAAGGACCGAAGGAAACTTGCCCCATCCCCAGTCCGTGGAATTTTGGATACAGATGTTGAGATGCTGCAATCTTCCAACCCCTGAAAAAAAAATCTGGTAGCAATTTTGTAATGTTATATACAGTTTGGACGGGGTCACATTTTGACCCTAATTCGTGTGAAGGGGACTTAACACTAACGACAGGAAGAAAAAGTGCCCTCGGTCAATTTCTTCAGTTAGGAGACAATTTCTTCTTATAGGAATTAAAGCCTCCTGATATATTCTTTGGAAACGAATTTTGAAGAGATGTATGCTTTTTAATTTATGGCGCCAATTTCAGTTAAAATTGGAGACTCTTGACAGTGATTAATTAGTTCAATGGTCAATTTTATGCTAAACAAGAATGTAAAGACTGCTAAAATGAAAATATGTAGAGTGGAATGTCAGGTGTTTGATGGGTTCCTTCTTAGTCAATATTTGTATGAAAATGTGACATAGTAGAAAGTTAAGTCAAAAGATGCTCTGTCAAAAATCCCTGCGACTGCAGGCACAGCGCGTGCCTCGTGAACTTCTCGATCGCGACATTTTCAGTTTTGAGACGTGTTTGCATTCGTTTTGAGACTTTTGAGAGGACACCGTAAATTTTGTGGCTCTGCGGGGTGGTGAAAACAGATATGAACAATGGCGAGAAGGAGCCATGGGGCACGGAACCATGGGGGTTGGGATCAGGCCGAACGCGCGACTCCAAGTCTCAAAAGTCTCCAAGTTCAATTTACCCCTTCCTCGAAAATTTTGACTCTCAGAGAAAGTCTGATTTTCAGACTTTATTAGTAACTTATTGGTTATTTATTAAGTATATGGCAGTTTTCATTGCAACTATAAAAAACGAATCCACACGCGCTATAGATTAAATTATAATATAGTGATATACAATTTTTTATTCGTTTAAGTTACTTAAATTTTTATCTGAACTGAAACCTAAATTTCCTAAAAATCCCTAAATTTTAAGCGTAAAGTGTGAATAATGCAGTTATACAAAGACGCCGACCAGCATTTTCACATTTGTACTCATTTTCCATTCGGTTTCAATGGACAAGGTTATTTAAGGAGCCATATAGTTTTATTACCTTGTAACAAAGTTTCTTCCGCTTTCTGGTGATTCTCTGATGGACTTTTCCAAAAGCCCCAGTTTTAGGGCTGGGTTGGTGGAGGTGCATGCGGTAAAGGTAAACCAAACTTCATTTCAGAAGCTACCGCAGAGATCCAATGGTAGGAGATACTAGAATATAGAAAGTTTTTGGCTTCCGAAACTCTTAGGCAAGCGGTGGTAAATCATCTTCATTCTCACTTTCTTGATTTTTATATTTATTGATTTATGCCTTGTTGACGAAAAGTGGCAGGCCGCATCTTTCAAAAAACCTACCTTACGACAATTTCACTTTTTTATGTTCATCCGCGCTCTCATTTTACTCGAATAATATTTCCAAAATATATTTTTGTAACCTTAAAATGCTTCATAAATTTCATTAAGTAATAAATAAGTAATGGTGTGTGTTTGTTATTTTGAATGCGAACATTCAAACATGCTTAATTATAACATTTTTTAATGCACGCATCTTGAAAATTAATCTTCGCAAAGATATTATTCACTCGGTATCTCATAAATGAACAATGCTTTGTGTTTCTAATTGCAAATAACAAGCTGTTTCCTGATAACGTTTTTTAATTTGTTAAAACTCTTTCGCTTTATAAATAATTGAAGAAGCATGTGCATATTTCATTGCTATAAATATATCTGAGGTCGAGTCGAAATGTTCGGATTTTTTGTACTTGACAAACATACCCGATAAAAAATCGTTTAATTTTTATTCTTAACTTGTAAAAAAGGCGCGCGAGGATGTGCAGACCAACAATGGGGTCTGTACAAATAAAAAATAATACTTTACAATTCGTGTTAAGATAAATAAAAGCTAGAATGCGCTAATGGCTCATTTAGTGTAGAAAATGCTGCGCATGTGCAGCATATAAGACTTAATTGGGTCGGAGATAAACACAGATTGTCTGCGTTTTCAAATAAGATATATAGCTGTGTAAATTACAATGCTGTAAAATCTTGTTCATTATGATGTCGAAAGTCAATATAAGCATGTGATAAAGTGATTATGTGATATTTATCACTAGCCTATTTATTTGAAAGACGCATTACCTATTTTTTAATTTGTAACCCCCGAAACATTGTGTGAGTGAAATTTTCATTTTGAGATGCTGCAGCGTGCATAAAAAAATTGGAATATATTTTGTGGTCTATAATCAACGTAAAGATTGTGACGGGTTAAGAAAAGCCATTTATTAATAGGCGATATTGCATGAAAAATAAGGAGAAAATGATAAAGACCATTTAATTCAAACTGACAAGGCGCACTGATTTTATTAACGCTTTCTCATTGATAAAACAAGGAATAAATACATAATAAACTTCTGAGGTCATATAACCTCTTTATTATTGAAAATTTAAATCATGTTGTTCAATAACATAGACGAGATTGTTTTTAAGAAGGCTCTGCAGAAAGGATTGGAAAATGAAAACTTGCTAATAAAGGAAGTGGAGCAACAGCTTACGAGTTCGAAGGCAGAACATGGTCTTAGTGACATCTCTAGAGTTTATTTAAGGTAAGGAATTAAACTGTATAAAGATATTTTTGTGGATTGAGAGAAAACATGGAAAATTAATATTGTGTATGTATTATTAATTTTTTAATGAAGGTACATCGATCAGAATAATGAAAATGAAAAAGAGAAAGTGATTAGTGTAATTGTGAAAAAGGAGCCCACAAGTAATGGTCCAGTATTGGATTTGATTCGAAAACAGGGATTATTTTCGACAGAAGTCAATTTCCTCTGGAATGTGTTACCAGATTTGGAAAAAATATTGAATATTTCCTTGGGTCCTAAAATTTTGTATAGTAATGAAGGTTCTAATCTCATTATTATGGAAGATCTTTCTGCGAAAGAATTTTGTGTCCAGGACAGACAAAAAGGACTTTCAATGAGTTACACCCTAATGGCTATTGATCGATTGGCTAAATTTCATGCTGGATCAGTTGCACTTTTTGAGAAGGTAAGACTTTTTTATTATTGGATCAGGCACAGTGCACTTTTATAATTTAATTTTTCGCTTTTTTTTCTAGAAACCAGATTTAATGAGGTCTTTCAAAAGTGGGATTATGAGTAAAGAAACGCACAAAAATATGTACAAAGTTGTAGAATCGAGTCTCTTGGTAATGGCTAATTCCATAATTGAAAAATGGACGGATCTAGAAGTTGTAAAAGCTGCCTACAAACTCAAAAAAATGGTTAATGGTTTCGAAAATCGAATTTCGACAGTGTATGATTATGATGAAGATGAATTTTGTGTTTTAAATCACGGAGATGCTTGGCATACTAATTTGCTTTTTAAAACTAATAAAGAAGCTCAGCCAATCGACATGCTTATGGTAAATTTAACTTTTAAAAAGCTATAATCAGTAGAATTATATAAAAAAGCTCTTTTGTATTTAATTATTACTTGAATAATTCTAGGTTGATTATCAAATGTGTGTTTTTACCTCACCAGCGATCGACTTGCTCTATTTTCTTGGAATTTGTCCCGAAATTGATATAAAATGCGACATGGATGACTATTTTCTAGAAATTTATTTACAGACTCTGAAACGTACAATGAAAAAAATAAATTGTGAAACGAAAGCACCGACGATGGATCAACTAAAAAAGGCGATTTACAAAAGAAAAATTTACGCAATTTTCTCGTCTTTGATTTTTTATCCACGAATGATTGCTGATGAAAGTGATGTGGAAACTTTTGACGAATATTTGCCAACTGGGATCACGAAAATGGACGTTTTTAAAAACCCAGAGGCTGTTCATGCTGTTCGAAAAATTATTAAAGCTATGGACGAGAGGGGTTACTTAGACTGATTCAAAAAAAGAAGTTCAAGATTTTTAAATAGGCCTACTTGGAATTCATCAACTTCTAAAGACTACTTTTTATTTACCATTTTGTCTTGTGTACAATTTAAGATTAAATTTAAAATAACAATTTATGAAAATTGATTAAATAACTTCGTAAAATTTGTATTCTATATATAGGAAACCGACTATTTCTGTTGTCAAAGTACACTTTTTAGTTTTAATGTCGGATTATTATTATTATTATTATTATTATTATTATTATTTATCACACATTCATTATTCTCCTTATCAATTTTAATTGTACATTTTCCTCTTTATAATCTTAATTTCATCAAATCTGCATCATACGTATTACAGGAAAACTGATTATAAATCTCGAGAATATAACATCAGATTAAATATTTTCTGAACTTATTATCCTCTCAACAAGTTTGTTTATCTTTATGATCTATAAATAGATGCATCAACCAGTCAAGGTAACGGTAACTAATTACTTTATTTTGCTAATTCCTAACGCAAGATCACTTTTGTCCGTTACTTCAACTTTCTATATTAAAAAATATTATTTTTTAAACATTTAAAAAGATATATCACCGTTTCACAAGAGTACATATTTCGATAATTTGCATCATTAACGTGATTGGTGCAGCTCATAAAGTCTATAAATTACTCTAAAAGTTCGGAAAATGGTAATATTTATTAAGCTTCTAAAATAAAAATGGATATAAGTAACTAAAAATATTATGCGCTATCGTGTGATATATTACTCGTATGAAAATGTAAACACACAAGGACGCGTTTAGTTTACTTCAATCGGTCAGCGACTCAGTATTTGATAAAAATCGAGATAAAAATGAAATCTAAGTGGGAAAATGAGTATATATTGACGGAAGTATAGGAAAATAATTATTAATTATCTAAAGATAAACAGTAAAATCAGAAATGATGAAGATGATGTAAACTTGAGGAAAAAACAACGTCACTTCGTATAATGTTTCCACCTCGGTGGAAACCGAGGTGGAAACATTGTAGATTGAGCATTTTTTAATTTGATCTAAGAAAATACTGCCAGTTCAGGAAAAGCTCTTGACTTGTACGACTCGTACTCGTACGAAAAATATTTTGAAGATTTACAGTAAAGTTTAAAGTTGAATTAATTTTGATTACGGGAAACAGGTAATTCGATTTTAAAGAAATTAGCATGTTTGTTAATTGAAATTGTTTTTTCTTTTAACATTTCAGTTAAACGATTTAAGCAATATTGTGTTTTTCAATTCTAGGATATTTATTATAAAATACCCCATTCATTTCTGAGGATGGAATTTAAACAGCTCGATTATAACTTCTTCCAAAACATGCTTCGAAGGTATTTAAAAAATGAAAAAGCTGATCTACGTCAAGTAGAAAAGATTCTAGCCTCCGATAAGGGCGACAATTTTTTTAGTGAAATATATAGAATATATTTAATATATACCCCAACGAAAAAAATTGATCCTAAAGAAATGGAAGATCGTGTATGTTGCATTGTAAAAGTTGAAAAATCGAGTTTAAAGAGTGAAACAATGCATAAAATATTTAACACAGAATTGAAAGTCCTTGAACAAGTGTTGCCAAGAGTAGAAAAATTTGTACAGTGTACTTTGGGCCCTAAGCTAATTTATGGTGATAAAAACGCCAATTTTATTGTCATGGAGGACCTCTTTTTGAAAGACTATACTATGCAAAATAGACAAAAGGGTTTGTCTTTGCAACATTGTCTAATTGCTATTGAAACATTGGCAAAATTTCACGCTGGAAGTGTTGCTCTCACCGAAAAAGTAATAATTAATTATCTCTATTAGTAGAGATACAATCTATATTGACATTTTGTCAAAATTGTATTTAATGACATTTACTGATTTTTCTAGGAACCGCACCTGACAAGATCTTTTGATAATGGAATGATAAGTGGAAAATATCCAGAAAACTATTTTCGATTTCTTGAAGTGTCCTTAAGCAATTTGATTGAAGGTGTTGCAAGTTGGAATGATAATGAATGCAATCAAGCGATTTCCAAGTTAAAAAACATAATTAAGACAATGAAATCAAGACTTTTGAGTATGTATGAAAATGAGATTAGCGAATTTTGTGTATTAAATCATGGTGACTATTGGACGAATAATATCATGTTTAAACATAACGGAGAAGGAGAGCCTTATGATGCTTTGATGGTAAGAAGAAATTCATATACTTTTTAATTAAATATTTCGAAAGTAAAATATATAAATTACATAGAATTTCAATTAATAATGGTATTTTTTAGATTGATTATCAGTGTCCAATATACACATCACCAGCAATTGACCTTCAATATTTCCTCTGCACCTGCCCTGAATTGGAAATAAAATGTGAGAAGGATGATTATTTCCTGGAGAAATATTTAAACATTCTAGGTAGAGAATTGGAAAAAACAGGTTGTAAGAAGAGGCCCCCGCAGATGGATCAACTGAAAAAGTCGATCTACAAGAGAAGAATATTTTCCATATTTTCCGGATTGATTTATTTTCCCAGAATGATGTGTGACAAGTCAGATGTCGAAGAGTTCGATAAGGTTCTTGTGAACGGTGAAACCAAATTGGACATTTTCAAAAATCCGGACACTGGTCTAGCCGTTCGAAAACTTTTGAAAGCAATGAATGAGAGAGGATATTTGGACTAAAGTTCAATATTCAACAGAATTGTCACATTTAATAACCTGACTATTAAATAAATTTACAGTATTTTTCATTTAACGATATTTAATTCTCTTCTAAGCCGATGTTTTTTCAAAAGTCCTGAATGTCGTTAAACAGAGAGGAGCGAGGAGAGGACCATCCCACCCAAAATTTGTTTGTCGGTTTCCATTTTTTCCCAGTGTTGCCATCACCTACAATTTCTTTTCTAGCTCTTGTTTTTGTTTCCCTTTCTGCAACTTCCTGTTGACCGATCTCGAGTGAATTTTTTTGAGGGAACCGATGAATTGTGAGCATGTCCTGGACTTTCCTGGACCTTGACGACATGTGGACGGCAAGCTGGGCGGAATCTGGCGAGATAGGGAGGAGGAGACAGAGCAAGGAAGTTAAACAAAAGGCGATTTTATTGGGTTCATGAGTGGAACAAAGTAACCAAAGTAACCAAAGTAACCCCCTGGTATCTTGACTTCCTATTTTCCATTTCTTGCCTATACCCTCGTGACTAATCGTGGCCTGCTACTGGAATTTTCTACCATTGACGACCGAGTAACCCGGTTTAAGTCACTTACCACGTCGTCGGAGTTCTGCTTTCCACAGCCATTATCTGCGTGTCTAAGCGTCACGAACCGAAATATCGGCTACCGTTTTCGATTCGAGATTCGCAGCCCCAGCTTTACAACCCCGAGTACCCGTCCTTGATTTACGGCTTGTAGGTGGCTACATAAATTTTGCGTTCCCTTTTGCGTCTCTATCACTCTCGGTCTCTTCTCGATCCTTTCTCCTCGTCCCTCCAATGTGAAAAAGGAAAAATCACTTTTCTTTTGGTTGGCTCCTTCCTTTTTCTTTCGCCCCTTTTCGCTCTTTTTCCTCGTCGTTTGCTCATCTTCGTGAAACGAGATGGATTCTCTTCCATCGCCTAACTTGGATTCTTCTCTCGTTCTCCTCGTCCTCATTGGACCATTGCCACTGCAGACCATTGGTCCTCAGTGCTGATGTCCTCACTCCACCACCCATCGAGGCTTGCCACAACAATTTCTATGTTCACGATGTAGGTTACCGAGGTGAACTTTTCAGCTTTACCTACTGCTTTACTGCCCTACAATAAATCAATTGACTACGTGGCGAGAGTCTCAGGCCCCTTGTTGTGTTAGGTCTTTTCGAAAGTCTTCTGCAGGTCCTCAGTCCAAAACATCCACACAAATAAACCGAGTTCCATTATCAAATTCACGTAATCTTATTAGCACTCAAATAGACAATGGGCAGGAATTTCCGGCAAATACTTTTATTTTATCCAAATCAAATTCATAAACTTGAAATTTTTTGAAAATTCTTACAATTTTTTTACACCTAAAAATAATGTTCCAGCAGCGTGGGTGGTAAAGCGGGTACAACACATCATTCTAAAGGTAGCAGTACAAAGCTAATCCAGCGATTTGTCAGGTGCTACCACCTATAAATACCATTTGAGTCTACAGATCGGTCAACGTCCCATCACCTTGAATAACACTTTTTTATCCAGAGAATTCAATTCCACCCATCCCATAGGCCCATATAGTATATCCGATTGACAAATTTCGGAATGCCAAGAGAATTTCTTCTCAACACTTGAAGATTAATGCCCTTTTTTTTGTACCCCGTCGAAGGGCTGAGTTTTTTTTTAATAAACCATGGTATTATCATTATACATCCACAAGTGAATGAAAATCTTTGGAAATCACAAACGTGGACTTTAAAAAAGTGTTACAATAAAAAAAGTTAGAGTAATCCTTCGATTTACAAAAGAAAAGCAACTGCCTTTGTAGAATATTTTTGATGCCTTGACGAGCCAAATATTCACTATAGACTCCCGAATTATCTCTACTCGAATTACCTCTTTTTAGAATAAGCGCTATAATTGGGTTTTTTAATCTCCATCAAGTCTACTTGCATGGAGGCATAAAAAAAAATTTGCGTATGCGATCTGAATCCTACGACAGGTTCGGCTGGATAGAGTTTCACCTTTCGTTCCTTGGAGGCGTCGATAATTGGAGTTTGGTTACACCGATAAAAGGATAGAATGACATGTTCAAGGGATGCGTATGTACATTGGCATATTCCCTACACATATCAATATTTATAGCACACCATTAATTCTAAGAGTAGATCTCATTCCACGGACATTTGAGTCTGCATATCTTTATCTTATGATCCGAGAATAAATCAGACTTTTTTAGTCCACAAATGGCATTAGAAACCAAATGCGGATTCATAAAATACGACAAACATATTATACATTAATATTTTCATATCGAAAAGTTGAACCTGATTTTTAGTTGGATATAATCATGACCATAGACTTCTGAGATTTGTTTACGATATAGTTTTTAGGGAATGTAATTAAGTACGGAAATTTCATCTTGAATGACTCAAGCTGCAGATTAAGTATTCTGTGTAGCCAGCAGCATCGAGTAAACATCATAACACATGATCAACTCATGGCGTTGATCTCTCCTTTCTCTCGATCGCATATATTGGCGGATTAAATTACATGAGTGATTTCAAAGTAGTAGCATGTTATAAGGGAGGTTGTCTATAATTATACCATAGACATAAGCTTATAGAGTATTAATTCTTATACTTATTTTGAAAAAAGCGAATGGGATTATCGAGTAAGAACATATTATAAGCTGAAAATACAACTTTTTTCAACATATGTATTTTTTTAAGTCTTGAAAAATTGTAAGAAATTAAGAAATAAAATCATTGAAAAGTGGTATAATTATAATTCAATTTCTGTCTAATTGTGCTATAAAAATATGTTTGCTTGTGAGATGCTATAATGAAAGTGAATTCGTGAACAATGTAGAGTCAATTTGAATTTGGGTTACAAATGCAGCAATTGCAAAATAAGTGTTATTAACTTTTATCGTGGTGCAATCAAAACTCGACGTTCAGTACTGTGGGCCACACTAGACACTTAGCCTTGATAAAGTCCATTGCTAGACAAAGCCCTCAAAGCAACTCTCGTTGAGATCATAAAAGTCGTTGATTCTTACGCAGCTTACCCTCTCGACCAAATAAAGGCAATATTTATTTGCACGCACAAAAGATGGATCATAGAATGTCGTCCGACTAACTGATTCAATTCATTCAATGTCCGGCAACTTCCCAGTTCCAATGAATCGTCTCTTTTTCAATGTACATAATTATTGCGTTCATTTAAGATATACTATGTATATAGTATATCTCTTACCGACTTCCCTGTCGCACTTTTCCCAAATGTTTTTTCTATATAGTCTGGTACTGGATATTTTGGAAAACATGATTTTTTAACTGAAAATCTTATAAATCTCAAATTCTTCTTCTTGGTCTTCAAATTTGAATACGTAGTAATTCAAAATTGTCCAAAAAAGCACCTACTTATAAGCATAAGAAACGCGCTTATTTTTATATTGATTTTTTATGAGCTCATTTTAGTATTTGAAGAAAACTATATATTCTTGAACACACTGACCGACGAACTGCTGACCGGACAGTTTTCGGGAGATGAATGTCAAATTTCCCTTGACTTTGAAAAGTCAGGAATGTTTTTCTTAATTTTATTTAGGGTCTCATTGGGGATATAAATTTTTTCGATCTCTAAAAGAGGCGATGCTTGTAAACTATTTTCAAAAAAAGATACATTGTGTGGCCTTTTTGGGGTTATATGACGTGGTCCGTGGTCAAACGCCGCGGAAACCACAGAGCCCGCACTATAAATATGAGGGTCGATTAAAATAGGAATAGCAATTTTTACAACATTACCTGAAAATCCTGGACTCACAAACACACAGATGCCAGATTTATACGAGATGACGTGATGTAACCAACATTAAAAAATCCAGAACAAATTGCTTCTCGAATCACGCAGGTGCAAATTTTATTTTCACGCATTGTAACGAGCTCAACATCTTTTTGTTAGTTTTTTAACGAGCAAATCCTACGTTAATTCACTCGGCCTTTGAGGATATATAAATAAAACGAGGGTGTTTGGACTCCAGGATAAACCAGACTCGTCTAACTTTGTATTGTGTATTCTATTATAGTATTCTATAAAGCATTGTATAATAATCTACATACTATAATTATATATGTACCAAAAGTTTTGAACATTCAGGTGAACGAATTTTTTTTCCTAATTCTATTTGATAAATATTGTTTCCGTCTTGTTTTTTACTTTTTTGCTTTTCACAGATATATCGAGATTCCCTTATAGAATGAGGAATCCTGACTTTACCGAATAACAGGATTATCTATAATTCCATAAGTCGTGAAAGGGGTTTCTTTACTTTTGAATCGAAAAAAAGAATCTTATTTGCACGGGTCTCATAGCCAGTCCCCAGTCTCGTGTTGAAAACGCATAAAAGTTTTCTAATTCCCACAAAGTCTGACAACGCCCCATGTTTAGTAGACCTTTCTCACAACAGACCACCCCGCGTTATTCAAGTCGACCTCCATTATTTTTATTTTCACTGTTCGCACTCTCGCGCGCGCACGTCGACAAAACAAATCCAAATTCCAGATTAGAAGACTTTCAGCTTGAGAGGATTATCCCACTGAACACAATTTTGCCGAATATTGTTGTCGTAAAGGGTTACAAAAGCCACAGAAGTAGAGATTCGGCTCGCGAATCAGTGACGTCTCAAAAAATTTAGCCCCCTCAATAAAAGTAATAAATTCAAAAATTACTTTCTATCATCTTTTTATAATTCCTCGAGAGGGAAAAATAAATTCAAAACGTTTTTAATTCACGAGAATGAACTAGCCTCTATTTTTAAAGGTGTTACATTTTGTTAATTGGGTTTTGTGTATTGTATAGTATAATTTTCAATAATATTAAATGTAAGAAAGTGTTTTTTAATTTAGTAGCCCTGTTTATTTGAATAGAAAAAAATAGATTTTTGATGGTTTAGTGCTTTGAAAATATTTAGAATAACAACAAAAATGATTGAATAAAAGTCTTTCTAAACTACATATTTGAAGAAAAAAAAATATATATCAAAGGAAAATGGATTTGTCCCTCTGATTTGTTACGGTGCTGAGATTGGTCAGGTTGAATGCGGTGCCACAAGTGACCGTCCGATTTCGTCAGATTAGCCGCTTATGTCGACAGGTCACCCTGCTTAACTTTTTAAGTTCAACAAATCGCATTATAGAGGTCATTCTGTTCGGAAGCAGCTTCCAAGAATTTTCAAAGGAACGGTATGGCTTGGAGCTTGACTTTTACACTTTTTATAAAGTTAAAAAAAATCGTACTATTGACTAAATTTAATTTATTGATTATTATAATTGGCATTATAATTTCAATATAGTTTCCATTAAATCTATAGATTTAATAGTGTGCCAAGAAGTGTGCCAAAACCATCAAATGTGAGAAAAGTAGAAGAAAAAATGCTATTGTCCTTTTGAGTTATACCGTAAAACTTTTACCTTTTCGTTCACATTTTCTTTGTGAAAAGTCGATGACTTTTCAAAGTTAAGATGTATAGCAATTATTCGAAGCTAAACTCGCGAAGCCAAAGGATTTCTGTCATCTTATGGCACTTTTAATTCTTTATATCGTGTCCAGTTCGTACACTTTTGAGTGATGAAATTGACAAACTGACAGCTCTTTGGATGTCTTAAAATTTTTAATTTATGTCATCCATTTTTATGGTATATTATTCGGCAATTCAAATTTCCATATTGTAATTTACTCAAAGATGTAAACAATTAAATTTAGTATGTAGAATTTAAAAAATGGCACCTCTTATGTAAATGTGAATTGCAGATTCAGGAACATTTTCTCACTCGTTTCTCACGTATATTCAACCATTCGAATGTTGAATAGACACTTTTCCAAATAAGACATTTCATCGTTATGCCAACTACAAAAACCTTTTGATTGACTCCTCTCAAACCCCTGGCGTTAAAGACGATTATCGTCTCTCATTTCGTCTCGATTCGCACAATATAGTTTCCTCGACTTTCCTCAACTCTTGGAAAAGTCAACCACCCTCTGTGCAATCCCATAAGGTGTGAAAGCTACCCCTTTTCTAAAATTGATAGTTTCTTTGATCCTTTTATACTTTCTAGCGACAGAACTAGTAGATACATATACATCATAGGGATATTTTAAAATCTAAAATTTAAGGATAGATTCCGGGTCTACCAATTGGGCATTTCGATCCGAGAGAAGGCGGTTTTGTTGAGCAAATAGGCTCAGTTGTTGGTCCACTCTGGGTACCTGGTCACTCTGCAAAGTCCGTTTGGAGAAAATAGCAAAAGCGGCGTGACGAGGGGATGAAATAATAGCTTCTGCGTTGGTTGTTGGTTCCAGAGTCGAAAGCGAAATGTTGCTCTGGAAAAAAGGGAAAGGAGTTCGGATGTAGACATGAGAGATGAAAAGGGACGAGAGGCGGTGAAGAATATCGTCCAAGGTGTCCTGAAGCTACCAAGGGTGTGGCAAATGCAGCGTGCTCCTACGATAATGATGTAATGAGTGCTCTCTGGACCGGTGATTCGATACGCCTGTTCGGACTACGAATTCTCTATTCAGTAATGGACACAAACCTGCGAAGAATTTGAAAAAATGCCCAATTCTTCGTGGAATCGCATTTTGGCAATTAATAAATATAGTGAATCTATAGTATTCTTCTACATAATTATACATTTCACGTGTCGCTTAGACATATGGAATTGTTTAAGACTTATCTAATATCTGATATTTCAGTAACTTTTTTTCAAAGGGCCGCCGACAAAGCAGCTTTTAACTTTGTTAGGTGCTACTGCTTTTGAGATTGGATCTCTAAGAATATGTCAAAGTCGCGAGATCGCATCTGAGATTTATATTGCACCTTATTCTTTGAAAACTCTCCGGCGTGTGGTTAAACTTGAAAAAGTTGAAAAGATCTTCTGTTTCTAAAAATAAAAGATCAGGAGGGTCCCTGAAATTGTGAAACTCGAGGTGAAACTATATAATATTTATTATCATATAATATAACTAAAGTAACTTAATTTTATTTTTTAAATCGGAGAGAGAGCATGACAAGAAGTTAAATAATAACTGAGGCAAGCGCTGCAGCTTAACTTTCCATATATGTCTAAGCGACATATTTTGTCACCACTACAAGCTTCGATCCTCTATGCGAGAAAGCAATATGTACTTGATCTTCTAGCACATTTTACCCGACTTTTTCCATTTTTTTCGTTAATTTTTATTGGAAGACAATTAACTGAATTGTATTAGGACAAACGAGCCGTAAAAAGAGAAATACAAGGGTTCACGAGGATTGATTTTAATGCAAAAATAACAGGCTACATTGCAGAGACACTGAGAGACACTAACGACTTACATTGGGTTGCATCCTCTTGTATACTCGTGTCAGCTCGTGTGTTTGTAACTAGTGAAAAATTGCCGCTAGACGCGTGCTCTCGACCCTTTCTATTTTTGCCACGTGGTGCATACTTGGACACGTGACCCCTATTATCTATGTGCAATTCACGAGTGCATTCGCCTGCGCCTGTACTGCACTTGGTGACCATTTTGATCTTTTTATAGAAGAACCTATAAAAGTCTTTAAATATCAAATGAAAGCATGTAAATCGAGATGTAAATTTAAAATAGTATTAGTGTAAATTTAGAATTATGTAATCCAATTGAAGCTCTAAACATAAAATTCTAAGACTGCATGAAAATTGAGAACTGAGAATGTGAAGCTAGCGACCAAAAATTTGCGAGAAACCACATGTCGTATAATAATTGTGGTAAAGCGAAGTTAATTCTACTTCCGCCTGCGGTCTTTTCTCTGACGGTGTGTCAGACTTTTTACTGACTTAGGCAAAATATGAAGTCGTTGTTTTGCCTTGACGTGCAACCTGTATAGCGCGCCTTTCGTGATGAAACTATCGGGAGCTTTGAAGACTCCCGACAATTTTTACGATTTTTACACTAAATACTTTTAGGCGGGTTTTAATGGGATTTTGAAAGACCGTTTCTGGCAACATTCTGATCGGCCTGAAAGGAGCATGAAACTTGTTTTTCGATTCATTTTTTCTCGTTTTTTTAAACAGTATGAATAATGACTCAAAGAATATATTATAGAACAATCAGATCTTTGTAACTTATAGATTATAAAATATTGTCCATTTGTATATTTGAAACAAAGTTTAAATAAAAAGGTCGTAATCTTACAGAATTTTTCTTTCCTTTTATATATCCATTGAAAAAGTTAAAAGAATTCATTCTGGCTATACTTTTAAGGAATTTCTGAATGTTATCACTTTTATGACTTGCTTATAAAAACTCGTATATAGATATGAGGTTTATGATTCTTTAATGCTGGATTTCTTGCACCTCCCAACCCGCTGAATTATTACTCCATGTTAGGGTATATTGACGATAAACTTTAATTCGATCGATTTACAATGGTTTTGAGTAAGAATTTGTACATAAAAAGGCTCTCGGAAAAATTATGTAATTTCTTGAAATCATTTCTTCGATTTCTCAACAAATAATATTGGAATAATTTTTTCAAGTCACCAATTATTTAAATTCCAGGATCTTAATTCTGGCTAAAAGGGTCATTGGGACTATTTTTTCATATGATACATTCCAAATTATTATCTGAATATAGGATCCCATTTTCACCACAGGGGTTGAGAGGGTTGTTGCACGATGCTCCTGAAGAGCTTGGGAACTGACCGATCCGGATGTCACGCATTCTATGAGTTCTATGAGTGCGCTTTCTCACCCTTGTTGTTGGGGCGAGCCCCGATTACTGCACATTGACACAATGTGTGTATACAATATACACGCATGAACACAAAAACACCCATGTCAACGTTCGCATTATGTGCATTTGAATGATTCGAATTCGAAGCACTCTGTGATTTGTCTCTTTGCGGCTTCCAAGTCATGGGGTCTATATGACTTCATCCTCGCTCGATTATTTTCATTTCACCCCCGAAACTCCAAATAAATTCACATAAATTCACACTTTGTGTTATTTCTAATTTAATAAAATAATTATACATAGGACATTTCTCATTTCTGGCTAAATTTTGTATTAAAAAAAAGCTTACCAGAGCTTACTGAAGGTAAAAATGAAAAAAATAACTCAGAACTTCACATATTATTTGAATAGTCATTTGTCATGAAGCTGTTATATTTAAATAAATTTCTATTCACGGTTTTCGACTTGTATATCTAAAAAGACATAATTTTTCCAATTAAATTCTCTTTCTTCGAACTTTATTAAACCCCTCAGAAGGAAATGTCTCATGTTTCTGGATACAAAGAATGGTTGAAAAAAAGCTGGCAATATTTATGTCCACAGATGGACCAGAAGGGAAATCTCGGCCGTCATTCTTCTTATTTGTGCGGACAGTTCCTGAAGAGTCGGACAAAACTCGAAATAGTGAAAACAGCCGGTTGCCTCGTTGCCTCGTTGGGTTGTTCTCGTTACCGTGGCTTTTTTTTTCTTGGACTTGAAACAAGAAGCTGGCATCAGGACATCGTTATATTCGAAGTAACCACCTTCTTTATCTTTCCTCCTTGTGTACCATCCCCTTTGCACGTAGAAGTCCTTGTGTTCTGCAACTAATGCTCTTCTGGAAACAAACAGGGTCTGCTGGACCTCCAATGGACAAATTGACACCCTCAAACACTCTTACCATTTTTCTCTTTTCTTATTTTCCCCTTCAATAAACTTTCTTCTGCCTTTTCACATTTTATGAAATCCTCACCGTTACTCGAATATTAAAAAAAAAAAAAAAAAAAAAAAGTAAAAATCGGATTCTTTAAATCTTGTGAATAATTAAAATAAATAATTCAATTTTTTGCAGTAAATTCTAGAAAATATATAAAGGATGAATAGAAGTAAGGCGCGGAGAAAGATTTGATTTCGAAGAGTGGTAGTTATCTCTTCTGAAGGTATATTGTGCTTTTATGAAGTGTAGTCACGTGTCCAATGATGATACAATGATATCAGTCTCGTAGTTCGACACGTGTCTCGCCGCTCGCGACATGAGCCTCAGTACTCCAGTTTATTATGGCCCCAATACACACCCCAGTGTATAAAACGAGATCGTAATCGCATTTAGCTTCTGTCATTCGAACAGAAATCACGTTCTGGACTTATGCCCTTATTATACCAATTTCAAGTCTTAAATCTAAATATAATCCTTTCTCTATTTTTTTTTTTTATCTACTGCGATCATCAATTCATAATTTTCACAATTTTGATTTTTGATCAAGTTTTATATTTTATTGCAAATTCCGAACTTCTGTTGAAAAAATATCTAATATTTAAAAGGGGCCTTTTCTTAAAACGAAATTACGATTTTTTACCGTTCTTATAATTCTCTGTACTCTGTTACAGTTAGAATGAAAAACGTTATATTTTCTCAAATCTCACCGGTTGGACCTGCTGTTTTGCTTCCGTTTTACGTAATAGTACTAATATTTGCCCAAGTGCCGAGGATAACGCGTAAAATTTGTGCAGTTGATGTCATAAATTTTGTTGAAATTTCCAGCAGTTTGACTTATATTACCAGTTATTGTCGCGGTAAACTAAGGACGAGGCAGGGTCAAGTTGACTTTAAATATTACCCCGCAGATTGGTGTAAACACGTTGGGAAATTTTATTACTCTTCCCCAGACCGCAGTTTGGCCAAATTTGCGGGTTCTTTTCGAACATTGAACTTTCAACTCAGACCTTAAATACCTTGAAACAGCTTGAAAGTTTCACTTTTTATATCCTCTTAAAGAATACATTTTATTTAAAAACTATCCCAAAGAATTCAACTAGCTCAAACCAAGATAAAGATTTAAATTTTCGCAACTCACAATTTACAGAATCTGGACTCATACAATTCGAGCTTTCGAAAATGAAAAGAAATGTTGTATTTAAAGGTCTAATCCGACGAGAAATTTCTACTTTATGAAATCAAAGAACCTGTAGTAAGAAGTCGGTGACCATGATTCGAAAGCGAGTTAGGAACTTTTACTATAATCTACTGTTTAGCTTTATACTTTTACTACATTTACGGATACAGTGCAGAGGAGAACGTTGAGCCGTTGAGGTGAAAGCTCGGTTACCCAAGTCCCAAGGATCCCTTGACTTTGAGAAAATTGACCCATAAATCCGGGGTTATGATATATTACTTCCGGAAAAAGGATCCGGTACCTCGGTAAACTTTGAATGAACTTCAGCCACAGATTTACAAAACATTGCGCATTGCCATTGCCGCAATCGGGGTTTCGGAAGTACCATAAATTGCACGGGTATAAAAATGGACCCAAATTCCCCAAATAGGCTCAACCACTTGTAATAAGTTTATGACGATTGAGATAGTAAAACCCTCGGCATAATTATTTTTGCAAAATAAAATACAAGCTATAAAAAGTAAAAATTGGGAGTAATTAAAAAAAATGTTTACAAATTCAGGAGGATGTAGACTTGACTGTATAAATCTGATAATATGTATCATATATCCCAGTTACTTGACCATAATTGTCACTTACTTTTTCCCAACTAGTTTCACATTATCTGAATTATTATCTTTCCACTTTGAGTTATATATAAGAGATTATAAAATGTAAGCAGCTTTATTAAAGGCCCATTGATGAGAATATAAATGTGTAAGTAAGAGTGTGTTCAGCATTAATATGTTATACTCCCTTTTCCGAGCCCTTTTCGGCCCTTTTTCCAAATTAGGTGTTTTCGAAAAAGAGGGTGACAAGATCCCACGACCACCCTAGCCCGCATCTTACATAGATTCTTGACATCCGTTCGACGCTCGACGTCAACGAGCCTTTCATATTTAGTAACAATTTTCCTTGACATGGTAGGTCACTATATGGTAGGTCACGATACAATAATATCAGTAATATAAACACAATAACTCGTCACAGGTCATCGGCACTTAAGATTGATTTCTGCTCCCACGGGTGTATTGTTGGCCCTTTTATTTGATGCGTTTGATCCCGAAAATTGTAACGAAAGGAATCGCGAACCGCCTAAATGTGCCCGTACATATAATATCTGATGTGTAAACACCTTTATTTCCAAAGTTCTGGCATTGCAGGACATAGAATATTTATGATTGTGAGAAAAATGAGAATTACGCTGTAAAAAATTTTTCGGAGAAATCTCCGAAAATCGTCGGCCAGCAGATAACCCGATCGGTTCTCGGATCGGTTGGAGATTTTTCCGAAAAAATAGTCGGAAATATATCCCACTAGCCTCGGATTTTTTTTCTACTATATAGTAGGAAAAATTTCCGCAATTTTATCAAAATCTCCTAACATTCAATTTCCTAACATTTCGGAAATTATCCAGTATATTTGGAAAATTTGCCAAATTTCATGGAACAACTACCAATTTTATTCGGAAAAAAAATTTTCCCATGAATTTCGGAAATGTTATAAATAATGTTAAATGTTATTTTATAGGAAAAAAATTTATTCCCACCACTTTCGGAAATATTTCCTACTATTTCATAGGAAGAATCTCCACTATTTTTTACAGTGATATGTTTGCTGGAGAAAAATGATACAAAAATTTCATTTATATAATTCAAATGCATATTTATTCAGTAAATCAATATTCCCTTCTAAAAACAGGTTTCTCAAGATCATTTAAATTTGAAGGCTCAAACCCAAGCAAAAGGGTTCAGATTTAGCCGGAGTTAATAAAATGTAAATTGATGGAGAATTTGATAAATATAAAGTAAAAATTATACAAAACAGGAATTCACACAATATAACGTGCGAAAGTTAGTTAACGACTCAAATACAATAAACTGACATCCTCTATATCTATTTGACTGACCACAAGCTATATTTATAAACAAAATCTGAAACGAATGAATCGTTAAAACCTCTAATACTCTTTTTGCTACACGCGTTTTCACTAAAAAATACGTTAATATCCATGTTCAAACGAAAAACATGTTATAAAAGACTTAGAAACTAAAGCACTATAATATAATACCTATAACTGTGTGGATCTTACCAAAACATAAGTGGCTAAGATTCCGTTAATGAAGATTAAAAACAACTTGTGAGACACGCATGCCTAATGTCTTGTCAGAAATGCAACTCTTTTGTCGTGTCAATTAATCGTGTGAATGACTAGGCCGTTCAATTCTGAAGTTTTTATTTACGACTGCGAATTTTATCGTAGTAAGCCATATAAGCTAGAAACGGTCGAGAACAATAAAATCGCGTTTTTCTCTCTATATTCTTCTATCGTATACTCGGTGAACCACAAACCGGATTGTTGGTAATGTTGTTTGGCCGAAGAAAGATGAGAGGCCAAACCGTATAGACTGCAGTTGGTTGCATGTGTGCGGGCAGTGGATGTGCCGCGTGACTGGCCAAATGGTCTGGCTGAGCTGTGATAAGCTGGAGGTTGCAATGCATGATTAGAATTATATAACGTTAATGGAGACCAGCTGTAAAAAAAGGGATACAAATCATTAGAATGTGCTGTCCTCAAAGTTCTAAAAGGGAGGAAGATAATTATTCTTATCTATAACTAATCTCAAAATTCTATAAACAAATTAGAAATGATGATTGTCTAAAATGGATTATAAACTACTTATAAATTAACAATGATTTGACGGAATCAGATCTTATATAGTATCCCTGCGAGTCAAGGTCAGTTTTTCAACGTATTATTTGTGAAAAATGTTACCTAATGTGATGTGGTTGAGGCTGATGTTTAATTTGTTGCGTTGATTGTTAATGATGATGTTGAGGCAAGTGTTGATACAAAAGTGAGCATTGACTCGACCTGCGGACTACCTTCTCCATCGGTGTCTCCGACTGTCACACAACTGATGACATTTTTACGTGCGGTCTCACAGTCCCCATGGGATTCTTTTAAATAAAAGAAATTTATTTTTAACTAAATATTGAAATTTTCTACAAAAAAAGACGATTTCCAACAAATAAAAAGGGGAAAGGGGACATTTTGTTCAAAACAGGAGAAAAAAATAGGAATCTTTAAAAGAATGGAAAAACTATGGAAATAGGGAAAGACTTTGAAGCCTGTTATCTGTCGATTTTGTAACAATTTAAATAAAAGTTTACACTATTGAATGAAAATAGAGTACTTTAGGAACTAAATCTTGAAAATAGGAGTAAAAGCAGTTTCATGATTCAAACCATCTAATGGTCTATTAATTTTCGCCCATAAAATATTCCCAGTTATTTCCTAGTTGCAAGTTTTTAATCTTTTAATAGAAACACAAGTAAAATACTTCTAAACTAAAGTACTCTCAAAATTCGAGTGATATATATATATATATATATATATATATATCCTAATTTATAAGGGGTCAACATTTTACAGTATACAGTAGTAGTAAAAAAAAATTTACTTACAATATTTACCAGGAGATTCGTCTTTACTGTCATTGATCGTATACTGAGAGAAACAGCAGGTGAAGGAGTGTCGTCACACTACGTTTGCCCCAGTTTTGTGATGGATGATCCACTAAAGTACTAGCGTTGTACATCCTTCCCCAAAACAAATGGATTTTTTCGAACTTGAGTCTTTAGATACTGGATAATACATATTCGAATCACTAACATTTATTTTCGTCACAAATGTTTATTCAAGTTTTAGAAACATGGAAATTGATCCATTTGTCGATAGCTATTACGATGTCACTAATATAAGAACAGCCTACGGGCATAAACCCGATTATCGCTCCTATCACAATGCTCACACCTGTAGCATTCATGGCTCCAAAAATGATAATCCGCACAACAAGTGTGGTTGTACGGATTTGTAATCATTTGTAAAGTTCCTGTACCCATGTCGATGTAGTAATAATAATGACATCTGTCAATCATCTTCCAGTAACCATGTATTAGATCATTCCACCAGTTACCCGGTTCCTTATAATTTGGATTTCTGAGGAATTCTACGTAGGGACAATCAATTAAAGTACGTACAATTTCCATTGATATTTGAAAGTCAGTCATTCCTCTGAATTCCATTTCAAAGTTGAATCTAAAGAAATTTAAGAACGTCCTTACATTTAGATAGCGTTTTTGTGTTCCTTCGAAACATAGGAACACTAATGCTTCCCAGGAATAGAAAAATTGGGGAAAGCCATCATTTACTGGTACAACCTCGGGTACAACTTTTGGCAGTGGTTCATCCTCCTCATCATTCTCGGCTTCACATATGGCGGCCCGATAAACTGTAATATATAGAACTGTCGGAAATCTATATCTTAGATTGTTGAATTCGTTTTGCTGGTTTTCTTCCACCATTGGTAGAATCTCGGGTACAACTCTTGGCAGTGCTGCATCTTCGACCGAGTTGTTGACTTCATCCCCCATATTAACTCACTATCACAAAAAAAGTTCTAAATATTGATTCACGAGTTATTTTTTAAAAATTGAAACACGAGTCTTTATACATGAAATATTACAAACACTTTCCCGAGGTATTATTTCACAAGGTTCTAATAAACGTAACGGACGGTTCACAAGGAATATAAGGAAACAACAACAATGAGCTATAAGCTCTTCAATCTCTCAAGTTCGATTGAAAGAACTTTTGGCTTACGAAAATATTTATAAGTAAATGATAAGGAAGTTTCTAGAAATTTAGAAGGATTTAGATTTGTCCCTATAGGGATAAATCTTGAACGGTCCATTCTAGATTGGCTAACATGGGGATTTTTGAATTTTAAATTTATACGGAGAAACTTTTCATTGTAAAATGTAGTATTATATAATATTCATTTTTACTAAAGCAGACTAAAGTTAATATGAATGCGAGGATATATAGTAAGAAAAATAGTTTTATTTGCCAGAGTAATGGGAGCAAATACTTTTTCTGTACTTATTTTATAAATATATCACAACTTTATAAATTACCATTGAGAGTTGCAAAGGTTAAAATAGCAAATTGACTTTAGAATTAAGTGATAGCTATATATGTAAATAAAAAGTAAAACTATAATTGCAAAGATTGGTTGTCTATATAAATAATATAAATTGCGTTAGTTTAGTATTTAAGTGTCTGTGTTTATAATACTATGGTAATAATAATAATATGGTATAATACTATGGTAAAATTCACGAATGACAGGATTTTTTTACTATGAAGGTAAAATTATTTCCTATTTTCAATAGGAAAAATTATCAATATGATTGCACTGACTTTACTATTGTCTTTTGTAAATTTAACATTCTTTTCTAGGAAACATTCACTATTATTCAAAATAGTAATTTCTAAAAAACTGACATATATTATATCCTCGCATTCCTAATATTGACATTAGTAAAAATTAATATACTTTAATACTACATTTTACAATGAAAAGTTTTTCCGTGTATTAGGGTTGGCATTTCGGATTTTTTCAGGTTTCATCTGATTTCTGCGACACGTGCACAATGTAAATATAAACAAACCCCTCGACAATCCCACAATAATTACATATTACACACATTAATAAGAAACGTAATATTGACATGTTAAATTTAAAAATAGGTTTTCAAATTAATAAAAGTCATTTTTATGGGTTTCATATTAATTTTATATTAAAATTCATATACATATATTGTGGACAAAATTCTTGATAGACGCTCGCAGAATGATTGAGAGATTTGCTTTCATGTTTTGAATAAAAGGACTGGTTTACAACCACAGCACGAGGTTTTTCATGCATAGGAAAAGAAGACATTTGCAAAGCAGTTGTCACATTGTACCGCGACTCATTGACTCCTCTGACTTTAAGAATGGACCGGACAACATATCTTTGCTTCTTTATCCAATCATCTCTCCATTCACGCCTCTTTCTGTGTCTCGGCTTATACATTCGTTTCTACGTTTCTCTCTTGCCTTCTGCACCTTCATCCGTTTCCTCTTTCTTCATTGAAAGTAGATCCATCACTCGGTGACTCGCCCTTCGTTTTCTTCTCTAATGTAAATGTAAAGTGTACAAAACTCCGAAGACACGATGAAACTGTGCCGCTCTCGTGACCCGCTGAGAGCTCTAATTTCCAGGTGCGCGACACCAGGTGCCAAATCCACCTATGATTTCGAGACTTCCAGTTGTCTCACTTCCGGGGACACGAATTCTCACTCAAGAACCGCGAAATTACGTGATTTTTTCACATACTTTTTTATCAAAAAAAGGGAAACTCAAATGAAAGAATTTTTCTACAACGCAATGATTGGTTTCTTTCTATATGAAAAATGATAAAAAGCCTCGGGGTCAAATACGAGGTCAAATAAAAAATATTCGAACTTACGAATTTCTGTACAAATTTTCTATCTAGTAATGTCAAACATTGAAAAGCCAGGAAAGTCCATTTTCAGTCGATGAAAATGTTGTGTTCGCTATATATAATTCGCTGAACCAATAACAGGAAATAATTTGGCCCAGCATTGTTGTGGGAGTGATGTCCTCAATGTCTGAAAAGCATCGAAAGATTCTATTCACAATTTGTTCGTCACACTATCCATTCTTAGTCACGTGACTTGCGGAAATATGGCTTCTGTCAAAATCATTGGACCAAAGAATATCCGAATTGATTTTTCTCTATCATCGATCAATAGAAATTGATGCACAGATACAAATGATATCATTTAAATGATTAAAGCAAATATTTCGCTGTTATAAACAAATTTTATAAACAAATATACTAGTCATTGCTATTCACAAATTATATAAACAATTGTATTATATTTGTGTTTTTACAGGAAACTTATGTATTATTTTTTCACGAAGCCTTGCTGGCCGATGACTTTTCTTATATACTATATATATCTATAAGCTGAGAAATTTCACTGTGAATCAAGAATTTCAATTGTTATTAATAATTGAATCGCTGCATCGTATAAGGCGATATAAAATTTATTGGCCAGAGCATAATGACTTCTCACACCTTTAAAAATGTTCTTTGAACTTTCAGTTTTGTAAATTTATTTCAAGTAATTCCTCGATCTGCTTTCATAATATCAAAAAATATTTTTAAATTTTTAATTTTTACATTGTCAAGACCCGTTTGCGCTCAGACCAAAAAATATTATATGCCCTCTTATACGATGCGGCGGTTCAATTGTGTAAATTATTTGTTAATATTAATTTAAATTTTTGATTTAGATTAAAAGTTATTTGCAACAAGGCCTTGTAAAAAGATTATATTTTCAATATTTTCATCATGCAAAAACTCAAAAATACAATGCAATTATATTTATATTATTTACTAATAACACACAGACATTCCCAACAGCTAGTCTTCATAAAAAAAAAATATTTTTTTTCTGTTAAAACACAAATATAATGCAATTGTTTATATAATTTGTTAATAACAATGACTAGTACTTATGCCCAACAATATTTTTAATGTGAATATAAATAACATTGTGGTGTGTTTAAAGATGATTTTTTATGAGGAGAAAATATTTAATTGTTTATAAAAATTGTTTATAATAACAACGAAATTTTTGCTTTAATCATTTATTCTTATGATATTTGTATCTACGAGTATGCAACAATTTCTGTTGATTTCTGTTGTACGTTATTAGATTGCACGAAGATAAAAAATAATGTACTGGAAAATCTGGTTCACTTTTTAATTTTGGGACACTATTCCACATACCTATAATAACAAATTACAGAAAATTTTATTCAAATCGGAGAAGGCTTTTTCGAAATACATCAAATGGTTTAAGATATCGTTTTGTAAATTTCTAATTTCAGAGAAGTTCCAATTATATTACAGAAAGACTGACCAAAGGTCCGTTAAAATGAAAAGGAAATGAATTTTCTCCATCACTATTAATAAGAACCACATTTGCGAAAGAAGACTCATGCTCTTCTGAAATTTAAAATTAATAGAGGACTGTAGTGTGTCAGTTGGTAGGGCTGATTAGACTGCAAAAAGTTTCCAGCAATGGCCAAAACTTTCTTCGCGGGTGGGCTGAAAGCGACCACCATCAGCCAAACGATAAACAAACTTCTCCAGCAGCTTTCAAGTCTTTGATCCTGAAGCGTTGATTAATTTCAACGCGAGAGACGATCTACCAGAGTATAGATCTCTCATTTGTGTGCTTTTAATTGACCAAAACTCAACAATATCAATATCTGGAAAGAAATCATTAATCATAAAACATAATGAATAAGAAGATCTTTCAATTATTATTTATTATTGTGTCATGGGGCTATTTGGTACACTTTTGAAGTGCTTTTTATAGCTTCTGTAAATTGTGAGATAAGGGGATTTTTTCTCAATAGTTTCGACCATATTGCAGACCCCACAAGTGGTTAGGATTATTTTTATGTTTAGACAATTCAGAAGAGAGAAGTTCTGCTACATTTTCTGCATTAGTCAAAAAATTTAACTGTTGCATAGAAACTCTAAGCCTTAAAATAAAAATAATATGATCCTGCTAGCAGCATCTATAACAGCAGATATTAGATTTACTAGAAGAATACCATTGTTAAGATCATCAGGTGCAAAAAATTCGAAACGGGAAAGCCAATCCGCAATTTCCGGAATCTCGAATTCTCGAAAAAAAAAAAAAAAAAAATGGGAACCTTTAAAAATTCCGTAAAAGACAAAAAAAGGACATACGCCCAAAAGAAGGAAGTAGAACTTGAATTCGAAACGCGTCTTGAAGATGAAGTCTTTACATTTAAAGATCGCTTGTGAGTGGAATGATGAGGTGCGACGAAAAATTCGTGGCCTCATCTCGTCCTTTTCAGTGTGATCCTGTCGACCCCGCTGTGCGTGGGCTATCCTCTCCTGAAGACCTGAACTGAAGGACCAATTCACGTTACACGTTGTAAAGACATGAGGGGAGCGGTCACGCTCGGCCGACACGTTAACGCGCAATTTCGGGGTACATGAACATCTCTCTTCAGGAGTTTTCTTGTGTCCGGAATAACCAAGTTCCTTATGAGACTCCATGCGTCCTGCTGCGGGTCCTGGTGCGTGGGCGAAGCGAGCGAACAAGACGGAAACAAGCACCGAATGTCTGGCCGCGCGAGCCCGCACATACAATAACTCTGGGCCTGGTTATTTGTCCAGAATGGGCCCCTAATGTCCATCCAAGTCTCGACTAGACGGCCGACACGAACCAATTGGAAAAATGAAGGGCGCGTGTCCTTTTTACCTCGAAAATCAAATGCAGAAAAGAAACTCATGGCCAAATCAATAAGTCTCATTGGTCAGGCAGATTATGCTCTGGTGAATTTTCCACAGATAATTTTTATATATAATGGGGAAAAAGCCCTACTGAAAGTCGCCACGAGGGATGCTGTCGCTGCTGAAAATATTTATGTGGATATATCTAAGTGAATTTCATGTAGGAATCGGGAACAGTTCACCTGGAAATTCTAGTGGAAAATTGTTTTTGGGAAATTTATTTTTAAGGACTTGGATAAATGTGGTTATAGCGAGGGGTATAGATTCCATTCTATAGAAAACGTAGAAAACAATTTACTCAAAAAAACATTTAAATCGGGTGTTTTTTCGCTCTGTGTTAATTTTTCATAAAAAAATCAAAATCAAAGCCGACTCACAACTTGCTTTTTTTTCCACTTAGCCAACTTTTACATCCTCTTCAGTGCTCGTTAAATCCAATGGTTAACTGCAAATGGTTTACTTTGACACTTTTATTAATAGAAGGAACCTGCGAACACGTACAAAAACAGGGAAAAACTTGATAAATTTAGGCATCAGGAGTGTGTCACGTTTTTTGTCGATTGAAACACATCTCGTCCCACCCCAAGGGAATTTCTCTGATCCTTAAATCTCGTTGCTTCTCAACAACGATTGGTGATTTCCCAACAAAACGATCATCTCATTGGTCGCGGACTCTCTTCGTGTTTTTATGAATAGAAAAAAGCCAGATGCATGTTATTATAGCTCGAGAGTCTCGTTTTCTCGCCAGCTTCTTGCCGCTACGTAAACATGAAGTGGACAGCCAGTTAGTTTACACTCAGTTTCAGAAATGTTAGCTAAACACTATACATCGGTGCTTTGCTTTGAGTTATACCGACGCTCAGCTACTGGATACAGAATGTAAATCTTTAGTCGACGAAAATTCGTTTATAAGCTGCTCTTGGCGTGAGAGTATCGTTTCAAAGGGATTCTCGTATGCCCAATTGCCCATGGAATCAAAGGAAGTGTGGAAAGGAGGTGGTATCTGGTCCGAATACTTTCAGATTGAGGGAAAACTAAAAAGAAATTGCTGTGACAGTAGAGAATTTACAACGTATACACAGAGAAATATTTAGGTGGGAGAAACATACAAATTTTTGATTATCCACATTCATTTAAGTACATCTATACAACCCTTTCGTAACTCTTATTCTCTCATTACGAACAGCTTATAGTCGTAGCTTCTTGGAACATTAGACTGAAGTTTCAGACAAATAGACACTTCATTTTGATAAATGGAAATTGTTGAACAGTTTTTAGAAATTTCTGCCTTCGGTTTCGAGTTCCATCGATCTTGATGAACGCTTGTGAATTTTAATGCACGATGAGACAGTTCAAAGCGATGCCCCTTGAATATTACAATATAATTATATATAGTATAGAGGGTCAGTCTTGAATCCAAAACTTGTACTCGTGGGAGATTTTTCCTAAAGCGAATAAGAGATTCATACGTCAATTCTAAAGCAATCAAGAAGCATTCAGATCACAGGCGACATGCAAATTGTCTTCACAATACTGCTTTGCTTTCCGCGCAGGCGACTTCGTTGAAGGATCACTGGATAATCCATCATATAATCCTGCGTGTGAAGATCCCCTTGGTAATGTTAAATAAATAAGGAAAGAAATTCACGCGGCAGCAGAGCAAATATATATATTTTTAATCACTCTTTTTCAAAAGCTGAATTTTTAAATATATCTATATGTATTTAAATCAGAATTTGAAGTAATTCAAAAATTGTTATCTAATTTTAAAAATTACTTTCCAATATTTGGATTCATGAAAGAGTTTCACATACCAATCGCAATTCATAACTCCGCCTCGATTATTATAATTAGCTTTAGTCCGGATCTCCCATTTCTCGAGAGATCGCCTTATATATTTTTCTAAGCCAAAACCAAACATTGAGAATTGCGATCCACTTGAAACTCGTCTTTTAAACATCGGAAGTTTAATCCTGATCTTGAAGTAGGTCATTATTATTTCTTTTTTTTCTTTTTGATTGCATTTCTTAAAATCGTTTCGTATAGCCTTTTTAAATATTCATTCCATTATCCATTTATAAATATTTGTACCATTTATGAAGTTTTTTTTTTATGCTGTATATTATATTATAGTAGGTACTAAGAATAAGATTAATAGTCAGAATGTAATTTTATTATTTCTATGTTGTCATTCGTTCAGAAGTCAAATAGGTGCCCTCATCGTCGTTTTATTGTTTGAGTGAGCTTCAATCCTCTATCTTCAATATATAGATGATACATTCTTTCTGTCATGTAAACACACTTGATGTAATGAGCGTATAGAATTTATTTGTCACGTATGGCTTTCTCTAAGTGGGGAGGAAATCAATTAGTTGCGTGAATTTGTTAAATAGATTCTCTTAGAACTAATTAGACAATAAATATCCTCGACTAGTTCTCAGCAATGAAGTATATTAATCATTATTTCCTCTATTCTACTTTATAAAACATTATTAAAATTATTATTTTTACAATTACTTATGCTGAATTTTCTTTAGATTCCTCTTGGATAATTCCGAATTCACTTTTCCACATAGTTTTGTTCTGTATCTTCATGGTTTCGAGAATCTGTCGAAATAATAATAAACCCCTTTAATAAATTATCATTTCTAACGAAAACTGTTAACCACAAGAGGAAACGATTAGTGTAATAGACGAAGAGCGGAACCAACATATAATCCCGCGCGCGTGCCCAGAAAGTCTTAAATTTTGTCACTAATGCTTGAAAAATCCCTTAAGGGTTTCAGGATCCTTCTAAAAAGAGAGATCCCATCTTGCCCACATCCCTTCGATTTATAATATAGGTTTTAGGGTAGCAGCTTTACCGCAAATGGCCCTAAAAGCTGTGCCTAAAGCCGCATGAATCAAGAAGGATTATCAGCTTGAGCCCATATGCATATGTTGCCTCGTTAACTGTCCACACTTTATTTTTTCCATGTGATTCAATTACCCAGAAAGTGGAATCCTATCCTCTCGTAAATTTTTACTGGTTCCAGGGTTTTCTGCCTTTCTAATACTCGTACAAAATACGAAAATATTATTGAAATCTGTTCGTTTTAAATCTCTATACACATCACAGTTCTGATCATTAGAAAACATAGAAAAAACTAAAAAAGTCTAAAGACACTTTTAAATTATAAAATAAATACTCAGAGGATTAATTTTGTTTCATAATAAAAGATTTCAAAGTGAAAATCCACAATGCGTTTTTATAAAAAGAAAATTTTAATGCTTGATTCTGATAAAAATATAATATACAAAAATTGGATACTGGATACTAATTAGTTTGTACAAGTCTTTCTATAGCAGAAAAATGACATTAGTGCGTCAGGAATGTCTGATATGTCTGATGTCAGTGGTCCTTTTATAAACACACTTCTAATTGGCATATGCGCCGGATTATATATATAGTCGACATCAAATTAACCACGCCTTGTCACTGCCATACTATTTATATCCTTTAAATGTGGACTCGCTAATCCCTAACTGTCCATCAAGCTAAGAATCAAAATATTGAGAAATTCAAATACAAATCCTATCAATTATTATAGTGTTATATTATACTTTTTCGTATTCAATGTTTTTTGAGATTATTTCTTTTATTTTAGTGTCTATAGGGTTTTTTATACTTCGTTAATGAAATTTCTGATCATTCTGTATAGTAAATTACTAAATTTTGAATTGGCCCATCTGATCTGCACTGATCTGAAATAAATTACGCCTTCGTTCTGAAAGGAAAATCCCTCTCCCGGAAACAAGATTCGAGTAAACCAATAAGTGACACCCCTCGCAATTAGTCGAGGTAGAATCAACCCTGAAAAATGGTTCATTATATTGAAACGTAAATATAGAGAGAATGATCTGGATTCTCGAAAAACACAAAGGAGGGGGAATTGGATTTGGAAAAGTGAAAATACGAGGTACAGTTTGTTATATAGGGTGCTCGGTATTTAGACGGTGAACTCACGTGGCGAGACATCTGTCGTACAACTTCACAGTCACCCTTAGAGGCTCCTCGCCCCCCTTGGGGGGTGGAGTGGGTACATGGCTTTCGTACACGGTTACAGAACAGTGTGCAGGACGAAACATCCCTGAGTCTGAGACACCCCGGGGTTCTCAGTCAGAGATCTGCTCTCAATAAATCCGCCTTTTTATAATATAATATATGTATATAAGCACGCGCGAATGGAAAATCAGGAAAATACTATAGGCGTACTAGGGCGAAAGCTACTTGTAAAAATGTCTTTTGTATAAGAGTGTGTGTGTTTTTTTGTCTGTTGGGACTGTTGCTTCTGTGTTGGTTGACACAGCTTCACTTCGTACTCTATTTAGCGCTTGTTAGTCGCAACAATACACTGCAGCTGATCCCCATAACGAGCTGAGGATTTTATGCGAGGGTGTAAACGCGAGAGTTTACAACTTTACTCTTGTCATTCTGCAATTTATACGGAGAACTGGCTTTACAAAAGAATTCGTACTGGTTGTATATATTTTATATGCGCACGTGCTACAGATTTTTCCCGGCGTGCAGTGAAACGATGAGGTAACGTTTTTGACTTCGTAGGTGATTTTTATTGTTAGCCATTGTGTTCTGATAGTATATTTATGGAACTTTTATTCATATTAAATCCTGTTCGGATGTAAATTTGCAGCATCTTGATTGAGCAATAATTGAAATTCATGTATATAAGTTGTGATTGCAGTTCCGCTCTTTAATTCAAGACTCGTTCAAGACTGAAAAATTGTGAGCAGAATTTACGGAGTAAACAAAATTTTAAGCATGCAACAAAAATCTTTTTCAGCCACAGGTACAAAAATACTTGACACTTCGTTAGTCTGATTTAGGATTTGTGGTATAGAAAACACGATTTACAAGCGACTTTACGATTTCACCAAGTCACGAACACTCACACCTTGGCATTTGAAAAAAGTGGTCAAAAAGCGTGCATCAAAAGCTTGTTAGTGGTGATGGAAAGAAGGTGGCCACTGGGGATTGGCAGGTGATCCTTGGCCGGCGTAAGGTTCGTTTGTTACACATTTGAAAGGGCAAGTTGCGCCATATAATGGGGCGTGCGCCCGAAGCGGTGCCACTTTTAAAATTCTTCTTCTTGTTGTTCATGCAGAGGCCCTTCCACAAAATATAATACTTTTGGCGAACAAAATCGTTGCCAGGAAGTCGCTAACGCCTCCACGTGTGATGTACGTTATTCCAGATTCATTCTATCGAAAAAAGGACCCATGAATAATGCACTTTGCTTCGAGACTGACCTCTGAAGAGCCGAAATCTTTTGTCGGTTCGCTTTTTCGATATTGCGTTTAAGGTAAATGCACCTATTTGCGTCAGTGTAAGGGTTACGACAGAATTTAAGACCAATACGAAAGTGTAATCCATTCCGATTC
>JAUEJJ010000046.1:7156897-7187942 GCA_032164275.1 Synergus coniferae
CAAACTACGCGCGCATAATAACCAATCAGATGTCGAGAGCTCAACGCATGCGCAGTTGAGTAAGTTAAGATACGAGATTTGCAGTTAAGATTTGAGAGATTAAATAGTTAAGATTTGTGGGATTTGGGAGAAATTAAGATTTGAGAGATTAAGATATGAGAGATTTGAGTGTATTAAATTTAAATATGGCGAACAGTCCAATTTAATTTGCGAGCTCACTTCACGTGAACTGTATGCTTCTTGCCTATGTTACAGCGTGTCTTTTAAATCTAGAAAATATAGTTACTTATAATAACAAGAAACTAAAAACCGTATTTCACTTTTTAGAAATATTTAGAAGGGTTTTAAAGTAAAAAGCAAAAAATGGCGTTAGCATCGATCTGCCGACTCAGTACTCTAAGTAGTCGCCTGTCAATTGATTCGACCTTCAGCCATTTAAATCATTTAGGAGCCACCGCCCAGCAGAGACGACCGTCTTTCGCAGCACTTGTGCAAAGTTTGGCTACAGTAGCAAAAGAAATGAGTCTACCACGTGTTTTTTTCGACATGACCGCGGATGACAAACCCGTGGGTCGCATTGTAATAGAGGTAAATTATCTTTATCAATAATTACTTGTTTATTATTCTTCAAATATCCAGGCCTTTGTTGAGACTCGGTTCCGGCCTGGCCTGATTAGCCATCTTGACTTTCCTCGGCCGCGAATTACAATATCGGTTTTTCAATTAATGTCATAATAATCTGACAATTTAATATTCTGGTCAACATAAGCACAAGTATTCGATTTTTTTCTGTTTGAAAATTATTTTTATTTCGTACTGCGCCATTGTCACATTGTGGGGATCTATTTCGTATACACCACGTTGCTGGATCTAGAAATTTTCCATTCATGGACACATGTTAAATTGCGTGGGGAGGGTGGGGAGGTTACTAACAGTTACTAACACATTAAAAAAATTACTACTACAGATTAGAAAGTTGTGGTTACATAGACTCGCCACGTAAGACACGTAAGAATGATATCATCGCGTCATTGAAACACCTGCTCGTGACCTCTAAAAAGAATTAATTCCTCTCAGTTATTACAAATATTACAAACAATAAGGAAAACTAATTGAAGCATATTTCACGTTGCAGGCCTTCTAACTGAAACTTTTTTTAATGATTGTTTTTCTGTTTTTCTTTTTTTTTTTTTTTTTTTTTTAGAATTACAATAGGTATTGTGATAACTGTTATTTCTAATAATAACACTGTTGGGTAAAATGAGAAAAATGATTTTTGAAGTTAGAAGTTTAATCCAATACCTTTATTCTTAAACAAATTATATCATTCATAAATTTTTGTATATATTAGCTTCGTTAAAGAGACGTGTATATACTAAAATGTCGTATTGTTTATTTAGTTACGCAGCGATGTAGTTCCTAAAACAGCAGAAAACTTCCGAGCTTTATGTACGGGAGAACATGGTTTCAGCTACAAAGGAAGTAGCTTTCACAGAGTCATTCCAAACTTTATGTGTCAAGGAGGAGACTTCACCAACCACAATGGTACCGGAGGAAAATCTATTTATGGCACTAAATTTGAAGACGAGAACTTTCAATTGAAGCACGTTGGCCCTGGAGTCATGTCTATGGCCAATGCAGGGCCAAACACCAACGGTAGTCAATTCTTTATCACGAGTGCGAAAACGAGTTGGCTTGATGGCAAACATGTTGTGTTTGGTAAAGTAACTGAGGGCATGGATGTGGTTAGAAAGGTATTCTTAAATCAATTTTTTAATTGAATCTTTGAAAATACAGTATGTTATCGTAGCTCTAATTGCTTTAAGAGTTCATATTATCGATCTAGTTTAGTTTTCCAACAGTTTAAGGTCCTCTACTAACTAAATTTACCTTCCAAGTCTGAAAATAGCTGACACGTCAGTAGACTGAATCGTTTATTTTATTTTATTTTCAGTTGGAAGCTCTGGGTTCGCAAAGTGGCAAGACATCAAAGAAGATTGTAATACAAGACTGTGGCCAACTCTCGTAGATCGATTAGTCGGCAATTATCTCAAAGATTGCATTTCGTTCAGCCATTTCCTGCATTTGCGTCGTTATTTGAGACATCAAATACCCAAGTTAAATTCATTTACTTTTAATCCATTCGCACTTTTCTTTACAGTAAATTACAGTGTTCTATATCTTCCTATTAGTGTGAAAGTCTTCTAGTGCCGGCTGTACAAATTTTATTTATAGCTACGGTTTGATGCACATCGCGTAAAATAAGTATCTTAAAAGTGCAGCAAGCAAAAAAACAAACGCACACTCTACAATGAAAAGTTTTGAGTAACTTTAAATTTAGTGTGATACTTGATTTTTGCCGAAATGTACCTTTATATCTTATGTCATAGATCTCATAGTTACACTCTTCAAAATACCACTTTAGTGTATTAAGTTGTCCCTTGCACCCTTTTATAGGTACAGAATTTGTAATTGTTTCCTAGTATACAAATACGACGATATCGAAGAGTGTAGTTGTACGATCTTCCTTGTTCCAGTTTATATCAAATAAAATTGTTTGCGAACAAATTTATTTTATTTCTGAAATTGGAACCCTCTTTTCTAATAACTTGAATATCATAGATAGAATTGGGAAGAAAAATAACGCAATTTGAACATTCAAGAAGAATTTATTTTGGGTAACATTGGTAACCTGTCCTTAAGAACGACATTTCAACATTAATACCTTACAATTCACACGTAGACCGATGAGGTTTATTGTACATGTGTATTGATGATCGTAAAACGAAGGCAAGGATTGTCCCGTGACAATTCTACCTTACATTTTTGGATCACTATAACAACTATAACTATCTTGTTTTAGAATTCATAGCTAAACCGCATCGTCTTTCGACGCATGCTGCATAATGCGTAAAACCAAATATCTTCTTAGAACATTTATTAAAATTATTCATCCTTTTGATGAGCTTTTATACTGGTAAAGAAATATCAAAATGCGATATATGTCTATTGAAAAAAAGCTGCAGATAATCAACTCAAAATCTATCTAACAATATTTACAATTTACTCAGTTATGCACAAAGCCCTATTATATTTTATGAGGTAAAGGAAATGTAATTATCTCGACTAAAAATTGCTCTACAGAATTCTGTAATGAATTTTGAAAGATACTTTTCAGTTTTCTTTATATATGTACATTGTACAGGTTCGTTAATTACTTTTTGGAATAGGAATTTTCACCGGGACTAATTATTTTTCTCTTAAATATCGAAAATATTGATTTATAATATTCAGATTTGATTTTAAATTACAACTTTTTTTAAAAATTATGATAGGTTCATTTTTGTCAAAAATAGTCAGGGCTCTAGATAACTCAATACTCAATATTATTGAATATACATAATTTGATTATTATATTCCCTGTTAAGCTAGGAAAGCGATAATCGCTGCAAGTCTTCTCGTTTATATTTCTTTCCCAATTTTTTCATCGGCTATGGAATATATAATGTATAGTGAAAAATCTAGTTTACAAGTCAAATGAGGATGCGTCAGTTCAAGTACTTTTTTTGATAAACTTTGTACTGCGTACGTATGTGGTAAAAAGACGAAAGTGTGCTCATCTTTCGGTTATTTTTATTTTGCAATCTTTTATATTTATTTTCAATTTTTTAAATTTATTTTTAATCTCTCGGGTTTATCTGTTTAAAAATTGGAAAATGACGAGCACCACGGGGATATATCACGCTAAGGCATTTTTCTCCGATCTTGTAGTAAATACTTTTTTGATTGTACGTACGAATATGTACACAAGAATATGCTCAACGTTCGGTTTTAAATTTATTTACAGTTTATTTTCAGGGCGGCGACTTTACCGGGAATTTTATTTAAAAAACGAGAATTTACTTCTGATCGCAGTAAAAATCAAATTTTCATTTTTGAATAAATTTAAATAAATCTTTACATTTTGCGACAAATATAAATACATAACTTTCAGTTGACTGGAAAAATTAAAAAACTTGACCGTCGAATCGCCACCCTGGATTTCATTTTAAGGAATTGTTACATTTATTAACATTTCGAGAAAACAGAAAATTCCAGTTTACATTCAGCTTCTCATTTTTTTTAAATTGAAGAATTCGTCTTTTAACTCAAAGTGTACAAAATTAGATAATTTTAAATGTCAAATGTTTACAATTTTATAGTACAAATCGAATTTTCAATAATATCCAGTCATAAATAAAAAAAATTGATGTTAGCAAACTGGAACCTTCGATTATTTAAATATTTACAGTTACATAGATTAATACAAATTTTATAACACTTTCCTACTTCAATTCCTTAATTGAACAATAGATTTTATAGATTAATTTAGAGTAAATAATATAAGCATTCTGTTTTTAGATTGTCTATACATTTATATCGTGGTCCATAAAATGTGTCCATATAGAAGATTGGAAAAAAAATGTCTTTCAAGTTGAGATGAAATTAAAAGTACAACGAAAAATTCAAAAGAAATTTTATCTAAAGTATTTCATCAGAATATTAACATTACATAATTCTAAAATTCATAGAATGAATTCGAAATAAGAATTGAAGTTATATATATATATATATATATATATATTCTCTTTTTGAGTAAAAAATAACGTTTCACTGATACTTGTTATTACTAGATGACACACCTGGATATTTTAACGTTAGATATTATAATTTTAACATTTATTCAAAGTTGAATAACTTTTGCCTTCGACCAGCAAAGGCAGGTTCCATTCTTAATTTATAATACATTTAGGTATAATTAATACAAATTCGCAAGATTTAAATTATGGCTACCTTATGATCCTACTAATTAAGCTAAATCTAATACAAAATAAATAAAATACCCTATTTCTACGGGATGTATAATAATAATTTTTTTAACTGAATAATTCACAAAAAATAATGTCGAAGCTTTATCACTGTCAGATTTTACATTGTCACATATATTATAGGGTTGAGGCTTTTTATATTTGTCATAAGTACGTAGGGAATAATAAAACATTAGCATTTTTTCTATTGTACGAGAATCGTCATACTGAGTAATTTTTTACGTATAGTGAAAGAAAAAACTAAAAATGTACAAAATTCAATACCCATAAAAAGAGAGAAGGAATCTATCAAATAAAAAGGGGCGACCGAAAATTTCCGAAAAATAAAATACTCGGCGTTATAAAATTGCCGACAATATAAAATTCAAGAAACTTTAAAATTCACATTAGAAAATTTCTGAAAATGGAAAATTCCCGAAAAAACTACTTTAATAAATAAATTAATAAATAATTTAAATAATCATTTAAAACAATTGTTAATTGTATATTTTAAAAATATTTTTCAAATATTTTTAGACATCTTTTCGGTAATTTTCAATTGTCGTAAATTAATTGTCAAGTGTCGGGAATTTTATATTGTAGTCAATTTTCAGTTGGAAATTTTCCAGGGTCGGGGAAATTTAAATTCAGGAATTTTATAAACTCTCGGAAATTGTATATATACATTGTCGGCAATGTTATATAATGCCGGGAATTTTATTTTTTCGTAATTTTCAGTCGTTCCACTAAAAATTTACCATTAGATTATATTTATATCAAAATGAAAAATTACATATCTAAATCTTATGAGTTGGAAGACAGTTTCTATAAAAAAGAAAAAAAAAAAAATTAATATTAAATTTTTACAAAATTAAGAAGAATAATTTTATTTTATGGGTGAAATTTTCAAATTGAAAAATGTATAAACAAAAATATTGAATAAAATTGAAATCAATTATTTAATTCACTTAACGTAACTTAATGTAATACTACACATTTACACAGCCAAGATGCTACACATTATTGCTTTAGTGTTTTTTTTATACGTATCAGATAAAAGTAACAATTTAGCAGAGAAAGTAAATTTTTTATAAGAAAAATTAATAAATGTCGCATTCACAATTAATCAATTAGAAATAATAAGCAAATTATGTTTGTGCGATTAAAATTGCCTGGAATTTTGAAATGTATGACTATATTTTTAAAGCGTTTCGTCAAAAATCAGATGAAAATATATAATACATATATTGGGATAATTGGTTAATAAAATGAATTTGTTATTGTTTCACTAATCGGTTAAAAGTTTTACTTTACAAACAGATCCTTGAGCGAGGAGCAAATGGAAGGTTCGCAGGATTCCGCCTGCTCTTCTTCCTTATTTCCAGCGGAAAACCAGTTGGTCATTTTTCCCGTGCCTGATCTCGGTTTTCCAGATGAAGCAGCTGGTTTCCCACTGGAATTACTGGAACCTTCAGGGTCACTTCCTCTCTGAGATGTTAGAAATTCTTCGATCGCGCTGCCGAGAACCTGTGGGTGAAATCTATTTTACTCAAGTTCTATTTAATTTTCTCCTTTTTTTTTTTTTTAGCTTAAAGGTTCTAGAGAAAAGCCAACTTGTGCATTTTTATACAAAAGAGCAACCACTGTTTTACTGTGTAAACTTTTTTTTATGTTTCGTATTGTTGGAGAAAAAATGGAACTTTTATTTTCAGAAATTTGTCCACCATTTTGGAATTTCAATGAATAATTTGGACCTTTTAGAATTCTATTGAAATGTTTGGAATTTTTTCCTCTAAAGTCTCTCTTTAAATTTCGTGAAGCTCCTGAAAATCATTAAAAACGTATTGAAATCTTATGAAAATTTGGAAACTTTTTCAGGGTGTCTTCTAGCGGACTGGGAAACCGGGAAAACCCCGGGAATTTTATTTGACCGGGGCGAAACCGGGAATTTCATTTAGGACCGAGAATTTTTTGCATCTTCTCGAAAAATCAACTTTTTTCTACTTTATTCCAGGCTTGCAACTAATTATTAACATTTGTAATTACATTACTAGAGTAATTAGTAATTAAATTGAAAAAATTGTACTTATACTGTACTGCTTTATTTTTCAGATTTGAATAGCATTTAAGCAACTACTTGTGATTCTGACTGCATAAATTAAGGAATATTTATTTTATGTGCTATTATGGAAGTTTTAGAATATGTAAGTATATACTTTCGATTAATATTTATCACTTCAGAGTCTGTGATTAAAAATAATTAAGTTTAGCACCTGTAACCAAATGTTTTCTTTATACCGTACATTTTTTTTATGTATAAAATATTCAATTTTCTATTTCTGTGTATACGTTGACTTTCAAAAATCACAAAAAGGTATCTATAAATTGGTCAGAGGAAAAGAAATTTGACCGGGAGAAAGCCCGAGAATTTCAAATTGCCTGACCACTAGACACCTTGTTCTTTAAATTAAAAAAAAATATATGTGGATGTCCATATGAAAAAGGCCCTTATTGTTGGTTTTAGTTTAGGAGATATTCGCGTTTTTCTAGCTTAGGGTCGAAATTGACCATTTTCGGATTTGTGTGGGGGAAGATACTATGACTCATACTGAATCTATCGGCACGAAATTTGCAGGCGATGTCTTTACGACATCGTAAAGACATCATATGTCCATGTCGTTAAAATGTCTTTGAGATGTCGTAAAGACATCTTAACGGCATGGACATAGGATGTCTTTACGGTATCGTAAAAAAGTCATAACGATCTCGTAAAGACATCGCCAAATTTCGTGCCCACTGGGTATATTTTCAATTTAAAAAAAAAAAAAAGAAAAAAAGAAAAGGTCGTCATAAAAAGTGCAGCATTCTGTTATATAGCTGCGTGTATTCCATGGATTGTTTTGCCCCTGAAAAACATCAGCTGATGCGTTTTAAAACAATTTGGGTGCCAATTCCAGTAAATAAATTTTATAAATAAAAATTAAAATGAATTTATAAAAATTTTTTAAACTATAATAATTTTTTCAAACGTTTTTTTCTCAAATTTCAACTTTAAAAGGTTATAAATTTGTAATTTTTCATTGAAAAAAGTTGTATTTTTTAAAATTATTCAAAAGTCTGCCTAGAATACGATTTCTGTCATTATAAAAACAATGTTATAATTGTTACTGCAATTTTTTAATGTTTGTGATGCTATTGTTTAATTTAATTAAAAACCTGTTTAACTTCCGACTGTATAAGTGTATTTTTTGTTTACCCAAACTTGAAAAGTGCTGATCCGGTGACATGTTTTTTTGACATAAAGTATTCATTTTGGGCCCTATACATATCTGTACATATATAACTCCACGTCTAATATCTTTTTACAAATTTTCAATGTCTCTGTGCCCTCTCTATGTAGATGGATTTTATATTCAAGGTTGAAGACAATGAACGCGGTCTTTGAATATCACCTGTGCATCGACTTTAGTGCCGCTGATACCATCCCAAACAACTTTGTGTCTGACATCAGTTTCCTTGGTTGGAGGACTCTTGGTGAGGGTTTCTTTGACAGCTTTGACTACCTTCGACGTGTCGAACTTGAAGTTGATCAATGCCGGGACAATCTCATCGGGTTTCTGTTTTTTAGACATGGGTTGATGACGCTTGACGAACCAATTGGATGGAGCTAAATTCGAGCACTTGAGTGATCCGGTGCTGCTGAGCTTGTTTCCGGTGCCGTGGAGGATTGAGATGTCGAAACTGTTGGATCGGAAATTCTTGAGGTTTTTACGTTTTTGCTCTGCTGTTTTACTTGACTTGCCTTCCCTAGAAGTCGAGGGTTCCTCGCCACATCTATTAATCTCGGTCGCAGATGAGGTCAAGGAGCTGAGAATTGAAATGAGATCTGTGTTGGAACAAATAATACCAGCAGCCTGATGCGAGGACTTGGATGGCTTCGGAGGCAGAATCGGCATTTCAGAGGCTCTTCTTCTGGACGTGGAGGCTGCAGGAATCGAGGCCAATGCAAAGTCTGAAAATCGTCGGTGTTGTTGCGTGTAACGTTGTGTCGAACTGTTACCCTCCAGTGGTTGAACTTCACAAACCCGTTCCCGAGAAGCTGTCTTGTACATTTTTAGACGCACCTGTGTGGAGAGAAAACCAAATCATTGCTAAGCTGGAAAAATCAAAACACTGACAAATATTTATTAATTTAATTATTATTATATTATATTTAAATATTTATTACTTCTGCCATTTTTGGTGCAATATTATATTGTCAAGTAGACTCTAAAATTCGTTAATTCAGTGTTCAATGTAATTTTTAGTGATGAGTTTAATTATTGAGAGTTTAATTTGGGTTATTGATGAGTCATTAAAGGTATTACATGTACTATTATACTATATATTAATTTCTATGTAGTGTCCCCGCTGTTATATGTGACTTCTATTACGTGTGCAGGTTAAACCTCTATTATGTTTACATCCGAGGTGGAATTTATCAAACCAGATATGAGAGAAGTGAGAGTTTCATGATTGGAAGTCTGCCCACTAGCCAGATTGCGATTGGACACCTCTATTATATACGACGCTATTTAATATATAGGTACATCAAATTTATCAGGGCCTAAAATTTTTCAATTTTTAATTACACACTTTTTGTACATATATCCTATTCGCACACACATACACGTGTAAACAAAAGATCCCTAGCCAAAGCCTCGCCGTCGGATTGGAATTCATTCCGAACCAAACAGTTTCATTCCGATCGAATCCGAAAAAAGTTTTCAATCTGAATTAATCCAAGGCCTATTCAAAATCAATCCGAATCTTTAATCCGAATCAATTAGAATTAATCCGAACTTTCAATCCGATTGAATCCGGTTAATCAGGTCAATCAGAACTTTCAATCCGAATCAATCCGAATGATTCGGAAAAATTCGGATAAATTCGGATTGACCGGTTTCATTCGGATTCATTCGAATTAAAGGTTCGGATTGATTTTGAAAAAATGTTTTGTTCGGATACGAATTTCAATCCGAAGCTTTTAATTGGTAGGGGGATATTTATAGGTTATACCATGTAAAAAGGAGAGAACATTGAACTGGATTATATGGCATTGAAAAAATTGTACAGTCTAATGCCTATAAATCCCAACAAATTCCGTCTTTGTCCGGAATTAAATTCAACAGCATTCAAATGCATTGATTGTGTTCGATATATAATATCTGCGGTCAGAAAAAGCATTAAATGGCATTTGAATTATTTGGTAATTCAATAGCATTAAATGGCACTGGTTTCATTTTATATCTCTGATCATAGAATAAGGCATTGTATGACATTCAATGGCATTCAATCAGTGGCATGACAAAGAAGCCACTTTAATGCCGTAATATTTTTTTTCTTGATTCAAAATTACACAAACGAAAACAGTCAGATACCAAGAAGCGCATTCGGACAAAAACGGAAATTGTTTGGATTTATAGGCATTAAAGTGTACAATTTTGTCAATGCCATACAATCCATTTCAATGCTCTCCTTTTTACAAGGTAAAACAAATTGGTGATTTCTTGCAATTCCTTCAAATTTTCAAATTTTTGTTTTGAAATTCGTAGAATTTTGAGCTTTTTCATTGGAAATAAGTAAATCTTTTATACTGATGTATATATTTTTATTTTGAACTGTACACTTTGAAATCAGGACTACGCATCAAATTGTGTCGTTATATATATACATAAAATTTTAGGCCCTGCAATTTATATCATTAATTTATATATATATATATATATATATACATATTTTTTTTATTTCTCGCCTTTCTAGCTTTTATTTCAGCAATGTCATCCATAATGTCTAGCTGAAGATTATGTGTGCTTCCGCTGTTGCTTGGAGGGCCGGAGATACCGGAAGCAGATTCCCGTCGACTGGGGAGTATTCGAGGGGCCCCCATTGGGAATGCCGCAATAGATTCTCGACGATTTCGTCCGAATAATGTAGTGGGTACTTTCGAAATTGTGACAACTGAGTGTCTTCGCCCACCCGGTTGAGGGGCTGGTGTTGAAGATAATGTGGCGAGAAAAGCAGCCTCCCTTGGACTTGGACCCGAACCTTCGCCCCCTCTTTCACTCAGCCGACGAACCTTTTAAATTAATTTAACAAAATTTCCTTTCAGGGGTTATTTGTACAAGTATAACGTATAAGTATTATTCAGTTCATTTTTTTATCCCTTCGACCCCCAAAAATTTTTTTATTTTGATAAAACAATATTGACGACAATATTTTGCCAATGTTGTCATGTAATATTGCGTTATGTTGAATGAAGAACGCAGATTTTAATTGAAAGGGTGTCTAGTGTCTATTGTGCGGGAATTTAAGGAAATCCGGAAATTGAAAAAAAATTCGAAAAGATTTGGGAATTCTCCTTGATTTTATTTTTGATGTGAGAAATGGATTTCCGGTTTGAAAAAAAAATTTCTTGAAATCTTTTAGATTCTGATCAAATCCTTTAAAAAGAAACTTTAAAACCCCGCCAAATCCCTTATAATTCCTTAAAACACTTAAATTCTTAGAAATCCTGTAAAATTTCTTGAAAATCCTCAAACTCTTTTGAATTTTTTTGAAATTCCTTCTACTTCTTTAAAATTATTTTAAATCTTTCAAAATTTCTGGAAATTCGCTAAAATTGATTGAAAAATGTGGAAGTTGTTCAGAAATTTCGTACCCGGAGAGAACTAGCAGAGTATATATATATATATACTTAGTATACGCTACTAAATATGGACACACTAAACCATAGTAAGTAGATCCTGCTGTTGGCTTGGTAGAATTTACTTTCTATGGTTTTTAGTCTGTTCATATTTAGTAGCGTAATATAGTAGCATATATACTCTTCTAGTTCTCTCCGTGTATTAGGCAAAATTTAGTAGACACCCTGATTGACTTCATTCAATGAATGAGGAGGATAATAATTTTTTATAGTTTTGGTTCTCTATTTGTTACATATCTTGAATACGAGTCTTACTTGAGATGCAGTGATTCCAGAAGTGCACGATGGAGTCGGCAGAGAATGTTTTCGAGTATCTCGCCAAGGCGAAAGAAGATAGGGGTTTAGAGAGGGTGAGTCAGGATCTAAACAACGGGGTGGTGATTCGTTTCTTCGACGCTCAGCTTCTTCTTCTCCAAGTGTACTTTCTTCCACTACAATGAGGGGTTCTCCGCCACCACTGCCACTGCCACTGCTTAGGCTCGAACAAAAAGACTGGCGTCTCATTTTGCTTCAAGATATCTGAAAAACAATTCGAATTTGTATACGGTTATTCACTTTTTTTTGCACTGGTATAGACCAAAAATTTATTTCGTCTAAAGTGACCATTATGGTTACTCTTGGTGGATTTTTTTTTTTCGAATTTCTTTGATCTCCCCCCCCACCCCTCTCCCTATTTTGTTGGAACGTTACTCATTGCAATTGTTTACTTTGCTCTTTTTGTATTTAACATTTCCCACAATAAAAGACATTGTAAAATTCCTTCAAGACGATAGGTTTTTATACAATACGAATTTATGGCAAATACAAACATTAAGAATCAGTTTTGATCGTAAAATGTAAAAGTATATGTATAGATATTAGAAAATAGAGTAAGGAAAAACATATCCATGTTTTATATGAAACTTTCCTCTAAGCTCTCTCATTTTTATGATCGGATCTGCTTTAGTATGACCAGCTTGCTTCTCGTATTGCGTATATTCTCAATCTTTTCAAGACCTTATCCGCTATCTGTGTATCGATATTGTTCTTTTAGAGAAGTATTTTTCTTTAATGAAACGTTGACTTATTACTGTTGTTTCAAAATTTATGAACTCTTGCTTGAACCGGTGACTGAAACCGTTTCAAATAAAAAGACAATTTACATTATTGTCGCAAGATCAAACTCGATTAAATCTATATATGTATTTTTAAAGATCTACATATATTTATTTTTAAAGATATATTATTAGCTGAAAATTGATTCATTGAAGATGATGTTTCATTTTTCGGGGATAAAGTTCATCCTTAAATATATTAGAGAGAATTTTAATTCGATCCTGCCACATTTATATTTCTTATTCCCAAGATTCCCAGTCGCTGTTTTTCCAGCTCATTACACATCAGGCACGCACACATATATACTCACAAACATGTCTTGAGACGCGAAAGAATTATTTCTGCAATTTTGTTTTATGCAGAAGCATAGGAAATTGAACCGTGATGTCAATAACGTTTTGTTTGATAAGAATGAATCACCACTTTTCTTTCCACGAAGATTAAAGATTCTGCTCTGAATTCAATTACCGAGTAGAATGTTTTTCTAGAAAGAAAGTGATAAAAAAAGTATTCTGATCGAAAATAGTTTTGTTTTATAATCAGGACTTAATATCATGAATATTCCTTCGATTACCATAATTAACACCGCATAAAAAAATCTCAATAATACTTAATAATACAAATAATAATATGTTTATTTTATTTTATTTAAACATATTTTTTTTTAGTAGCAAGGTTTATTGGATTTAAGTAAATTATTTGATGAAAAGTATTTTGATGAAAACACGTTTTTATGTGTGGATAATTTACATAATACACTTTCTGCAAAAGGCATGAGATCTTGTTTCGAAAGCTTAAGTGAATATTCTTAAATTGAATCTGTCTTTCGTCTTACGGTATGTTAACGCGTTTGTCTGAAACAGTTTTTTTTTTCTACATGCTGTATTGGAAAATCATATTCCTCGTCCATTAGTTCAATTTTGTACTGAGACAAGCAAATATTATGTATTATTCATGATATTTCGTGAAATAATATATATTTATCAATTCATATATACGTTTCTGCACTTCATTTTTCACTTAAAAATTTCGTCTCCTTTCTTCATATTTTGCAAGTGCTTTTCATTTAAATATAGCTACTATTAAATAATAAATTTCATTGTTATAAAAAATATCTAATTCAAATTTAAATACGTAATTTTATATTGCCATTCGGGGCTTCAATGAATGTTAAAGCGTTTATTGCATTTGCATTTAACTAAACGTAACATTATGGTGTAGTGAGCTCAGATTTTATTAATGAATAGGTACGATTACCCAGAAAGGAAGTTATGTAGATTAATTTGATTAATTTAATTAATATATATATATATATATATATATATATATATATACAGAGTGCGCCATCTTTTATGTCGGTATGGAAACATTGAATAACTTTGACATTTGTCAACAGATTGACTTGATTAGGCACTTGTTTGAAACGTCAATTCGGTACAATTTAACAATGAATCACTTTATAGCGAAACAACGCGCCGAAATAGTGACGCTGTATATTAAAAATAGTCGTTCAGTTGTGTTAACTCAACGTGCATATCTTCGAAAATATCGTGGCCAACAGGTGCCTTCTGACAACACTATTCGCGTCGTTTGGTATCGAATTTTATTGAGTATGGGCCAGTAGGAGATCATCAACATGCTGTTCATCAACGACCAAGACGTTCCAATGAACTGGTTGAAGGGGTCAGGAGAGAGCGTTGCGGAGAACCCCAAAATGTCGTATCGTCACCGCGCTCAGCATGTTGGCATCAGTGGAACCACTTTGCGGTGCATTTTGAAGGATGATTTGCATTTGTTTCCCTATAAAGTGCAATTAACACAAAGAATATTGCCAATAGATTGTCCACGTCGCTTGGAATACGGCCAAACAGTCGCTCGAATGGTTGACTTTGGAAGAAAATTTTGATGACCGACGAGGCCCATTTCACGCACTCTCTGGTGGCGTTAATAAGCAAAATTGCCGCATTTGGGGAATGGAGAATCCGCACAAGTGATGAGAGCCATGAAACGCCATTATATGACAAAAATGTGACTGTGTGGGCTGGCGTTTGCGCTAAAACCATCATTGGGCCATATTTTTCAGAGAAAACGAAACGGTCGATGGAAATCAATATATCGGTGGATGTTGGCTCACTATGTCTGCCCGCAAATGCGTGAAAAAGGTCTTGACGATTTCTGCAACGAAAATTCCCTGGACTTCTGATGTCAAAGAGAGGCGACATTGAGTGGCCATCCAGGACTCCAGATTTGACCCCTCTGGACTTCATGTTGTGGGGTTACTTGAAAAGCAAAGTATACGCCAGCAAGCCTCAGACCATTGACGAGCTCAAGGCAAACATTCGAGCCGAAATTATCGCTATACCACCCGAGATGCTCGAAAAGGTAATGGAAAACGCAGCAAAAAGGGCACATTTTGCTGTTACCAATAAAGGCGGCCACTTAATTGATGTTGTTTTCAAAACCTAGTCCAAATAGGACCACATTGAATAAAAATACCTCATATATAGAAATCGGTTGTTTTTTTTAGAAGTTATTCAATGTTTACATACCAGGGCGCACACATTAATTATAATGTATACCTGTATACATTAATTATAATGAGATATAAAATAACGAGTCTGAAAGATAATTAAAATGAAGTATGGATAGAAAAACGTAAAACAAGCGAATAAAAGAGATTTTATAAAATGGTGTCTAGGCCAATTATGTTTGCATTAATCATTAACCCTCCGCCGTCCACATGGGTCATCTGTGTCCACCCCTCTTCCGTCAATACAGTTTGCGATAAAAAAATAATTTGAATATTTTAAGTTATTACTCAGATCCTTTACTTTATCATTCAATTGTTTTTGAATATTCAAAACATTTTTTTCCTGTTTTAAATAATCAAAATAGTCTCGACAAAATTCGACTTCGAAAAATCGCCTTGGTCACAAACGACCGCGCGGGGCGCATGAATATTCCCCAAATTTCAAAGGACATAAATTTCATTTCACCGAAAATTAAGTTACCTAAAAGCCATTCACTATAATTTTTATTAATTCTAAATTTTATTTAATCTAAATTCTATTTACCCGAATAAGCATTTGACATAAATTTTATGTACACGAATTGCTATAATATTATATAATACATAATTTTCATTTGTAAGAAATGTCATTTGACATAATTTTTAAATACCCTAATTTCCACTTAAACTAAATTTTATTTATCCGAAATTCCGTTTATCGCATAATTTTTTTTACCCTAAATCCCATTCAACTTAAATTTTACTTATCCGAAATTCCATTTGTCATAATTTTGATTTAGCCGAATATCTATTTGTCATAATTCTTATTTGTTTTAATTTTTATATAACCTAATTTTCAGTTCACCGAATTTTCATTTGACATAATTTTCATTTGTTCTAATTTCTATATAAACTAACTTTTATGTCACCGAATTTCTATTTGCTATAATTTTTATTTACCCTAATTTTTATTCAACCTAATTTTCAATTACCCAAAATTCCATTTGTCATAAAATATGCATGTAACAGAAATTTCATTTGCCCTAAAAGATTTCCGGTCAGTTTTCATGTCGTTGTTTCCCATGTAAGAGAATTTGATAATGTCGGTAGGTTTGGAGCGGATGGCGCTGTGTGTACGTTATGTGTCGCGAAATGTGATAGGTGCAAAATGAAAGAAAACAATTTTGCGCCTATCACATTTCGCCACACATAACGTACACACAGCGCCATTCGCTCCAAACCTACCGACATTATCAAATTCTCTTAGATGGGAAACAACGACATGAAAACTGACCGGAAATCTTTTAGGACAAATGAAATTTCTGTTACATGCACATTATGACAAATGGAATTTCGGGTAATTGAAAATTAGGTTGAATAAAAATTAGGGTAAATAAAAATTATGACAAATAGAATTTCGGATAAGTAAAATTTTGTTTACATGGAATTTAGGGTAAATAAAAATTATGACAAATGGAAATTCGGGTCAATAAAAATTATAGCAAATAGAAATTCGGTCACATGAAAGTTAGTTATTTATATAGAAATTAGGACAAAAATGAAAATTATGTCAAATGGAAGTTCGGTGAAGTGAAAATTAGGTTATATAAAAATTAAAACAAATAAGAATTATGACAAATAGATATTCGGCTAAATCAAAATTATGACAAATGGAATTTCGGGTAAGTAAAATTTAAGTTGAATGGGATTTAGGGTAAAAAAACAATATGATAAACGGAATTTCGGATAAATAAAATTTAGTTTAAGTGGAAATTAGAGTATTTAAAAATTATGTAACTTAATTTTCGGTGAAATGAAATTTATGTCAATTTTTAAATATGGGGAATATCCATGCGCCCCAAACAGCCCCAAACGACCCGGCCACGTGGACGCGGCGGAGGGTTAATAAATATAATGAGTAGTTTAGAGTAGGTACAGTAAAATATAAAGAGTCACTACTTAATTTTATACTTGTAAAAGTATTGTAACTGCAATATTTATTATTTTGCCTCAAATGTTGGTTATTTTAACCAATTGGCTGTATAACAAGCAAATATTTTGTTGTCTTCATCTAAAAGTTTTTTCAGTATAATATATTAATGCGCATAATATACGCAACTTATTAACTAAGGATTTTCTGATTATTAGTTCAGTATTTATTATTGTGTACCAAAATAAGTTTTCTTCAGTCAGGGACGTCAATCGATTTATTTTAGAACTTTCAGTTTCGGAAAATCTGAAATAATTGTCGCCTGGAGTAACAAACTGCGACCGTCGGAAGCCTTAAAGCTGGATTAAGAAGTTTCTTTGGATCGTTTCCCTCTTTGAGCTTCGAGCATTCTCAAGAATAGGGGAACCTTTTTCTGTCGAATATAAATTTTCGGATAAAGATCTGATCCCATTTGTACGTCAGCCTCGCTTTTTTCAAGTTTAATAAAAAACTTTACTTAGATTGAAGTTTGCGCGAGAAATATGTTTTTAATAATATTTATAGGTATTGCATAAATACATACATATACCTACAAATATTTGATTTGAGACACTCTCTGCCCTATTTAATTTCAAAAGTAATCTTTGAATTAAGTTATTGTGACCAAATTTCCAACGCGGCCGAATCCGGGACATATGTCATTGTAGAGGGAGGTCGGATGGTGGTACATTCAAATTTTGTTCAAATAATTATAATATCTTTGTCAGGGACTGCCTGCGAGTCACAGGTGTCATCTGATTGGTCGAAATTCTGTACCGCAAAGCAGCATTTTTTCAATCTCATTTTTGTCACGCGGAAACATCAAAGATTAAACGTTTAAAGTTTTCCTTAATATTTGACACTTCAGTCTAATGTTTTCTAAAGCAACGTAATGCTTTCCGGGACGGTCCCGCATAATCCGGGACCGATGGTCATTATAAATTAAGTGTTATTTAAAACTCTTGAAAAGTATCTTTTTCTTCGTAAGGGTAAGATCAACGAGTACTTGACGTTCAAGTTCTTCATTAGTCCATTACGAACAATTTAATTAATTTGCCTTGAAAAAAAAAAAAAACGTAAAATCGTAAAAAGAGAAGAAAATCTAACATCGGTACCAAAGAAAAATGTGAACAAATTCTAATTATTTTAGAAATTAATTTGAATTCTTTTCTCCCTTCTTCGTTCTTTGTCTGTAACTGAAGTAATGATAGTACCTAATAAAAGTCTCAGACTGTGATTTTGACTGATTCAGTGAACACTTCTTCTCAAACGGCTCTCGATATAAAGGAGATTATATAAATAAAGCCATAAAAACACGTCATTATTTTATCGTATTACATGTAAAATATACACAATATTTTTATTATAATGTGTCACTTTTCGTATGCATATTGCAATAACTTTAATTTCAGCAACTTTAATTTGAAACTTAAAGTGTAGAGCAGAGTAAGCGTCATGCATATGGAAGCAAATCGATTAGTTTCCTTCGTAAGGGCTTAACTCAGTCCTTTGGCTGTCTCTGAGGACAGCAGCGAAGATTAAATGTGAAACATCAGCTTCCCGAGAAATGAAAATGAAATATTGCTTATCTATAATATTCTAGCCTATAAGTTTTGAATGTTCAATTCATCATCTTTGATTCGCGAATGAAAAATTGTAGGAATTTAAGGTTTACTTCAATTTGTACTATTTATGAAAAGCGAACCAAAACTTCAATTCAGTATGGATCGACGAGCGGGACACAATAAAGTGGATAGGTTTTTCAATGCCGATTTTATGAGAGCTGTTAACTCAAAAAAGAGAAGTTGTGGATACAAAAGAGCGATAGTCGTTTTGTTTTTTCCATAAGAAGTGTTCCTTTTAACCCAAATGAAAAAAAGAGAAAAAGGATCATTTTGAATTTACAAGAAAAGAGAGTCTTTACTCTGCTAAGCTGAATTCGAAAATAAAATTCGTTGAAAAGATGATCGTTAATGGAAAGGAAACGGAAGGACTTAAACTACCGGCAACTGTGTGTGCACAGAGCACATCCTAAGATTACTTATCGATCTCTCACGACAAGCTGCTGGATTGCATATTGCATAGCCCTAAAGGCTTAAGTGCGCGTTATCGCGTGCAGCGACCTACGATTAATACAAATTACACGCGAGCTGTCACACAGTATCAATGCATTTCACCCGCATTTCACTCTCAAATGGCTCCCTATATACATATATTTTTATGACGCCAAGGCGTCTGAGTCACTGTAAAGCTATAACGACTCAGCTGTTGACGTCATACATGCAATATGAGTCGTTATTCGACACCTATTTCCTCAAGATTTTCATGGTAAAAGGAATTTTCATACATTTTTCCATGCACTGTGGACATCCAATCTTGGAAAATATAATAGAAAAAAAAAAATGTTTGGAAAGAAATTCTTTAAGATTAATCAAAAATACCGAAAATATATGAATAATATCCTGGTTTTCAATTGAAATTCACTCCAAGCCCATCTGAAATTTCCCGAATCATTTCAGAATTTGTATATTTATATTTCGGAAATTTCGGAATTTTTTAATTGTACTATTCGGAAATTATTATAATATTGCAAATAAAATAGATCAAGTGATTTTTCAGAGATTGGAAAAATATATCTTGGTTTTTTGCAAACGCCTCCTGTCGTGAATCTTCCGTCAAATGGACTGCTATTCTGGTTCATTTCAAAGTTCACAAAGTCACTTACATGGAACTCAATTTCAAATTTCTAAGCATATGACTCGATCTCTCAGTGAACGTCGAATAGCACGTTTGCATTTCTCACATCCTCTGCCCGCCATTTCCCCTCATCCTGGAACGATGAAACACCCACGATATACCAAGTCATCCGTTTCCACTGCACTCATTAAGCGTCTAGGGGTAACTTTCAAGTTCGCAACTTCATATACGAGTAGACTCAAAGTTCCGAAGGTCGAGAAACAACCCTAAGGGCCCGTAAAACTCGGTTCATGTACGTTACTGCGAATTTAGGATTTCTGGGAAAAACTCAACTTTAAGTAGGTATAGGAACATGGTAAGCTTCGGGCTCTCAAAATCCGAAGGAAATTCACTTTCTCTTGGTAATATGTATGTAATACGTGACGAGCTTGGTAGATATTATACAAACTTAGTGGAGGAAGGTATAAGTCTAATTGGATGATGCGGTTATTCTTATACCAGAAAAAAACTAACCAGCATTGGTCTGGATTCGCATACAAATTTTCTAGATCGCTTATCCATCCTTTTTTCATTCTTTTATTTATTTTTTATTCTAGACTGAAAAATCGGTTTTTTTTATCTTAAAAAATCTGTCCGCTCGTGGACACGACATTCTCATAACACGTCACGCTTTGCGCTCCGTGTTGCGTGCTTCGCGACGATTGCGCGCTCTTCGGGGCGCTATTGTTTTAATTATTTTTGTTTTAAATGAAGAGAACTCATTTACTTAAATAAGGAACACATTTTCTTCAGGACAATCGCGCTTCGCGCTCGATATTTGGCATAAACCTCGCGCGATTTGTTCGTAGCACTTCGTGTTCTGGAATATTTCATCGTCAAGCTTCGATTATTTATATTAATTTTGTAACATTTTCTCATATCTCACGTTTCTTTGCGGGAAAATTTAATTTTTTATTTTTTAAAAAGAATTTTTCATGATTAAAACGAAAAATACTTACTTTATCAAAAAATGGTTGAAGGAAGATTTGTAGATTTTTTCTGTACCTACTTCGCGTTATTTAGCTTAAAATTTGAATTTTCGTTTTTTTAAAAAAAATTCAAAAAGTTTTTATGCTATTCCTGATGTATAGAGCGTTCAAAAAGAAAAATTTTTCATCTCTTGACTTTTTTTCATATCGTGCGTTGTTTGGCTTCAAATTGTGATTTTTTTTCGTTTTTTTTGAATTTTCGAAATGTCATGCGTTTGACAATTATTTTTTATCGAAAAAAGCCATAAGAATAAATTGTTGTACTTTTTATGTACTATGAAGATCCATACATAGAATTTGTAAATTAGAGGAAAAAGTGGTGTCAAAAATTTTCAAAATGCTCCAACTTTTTGAATTTTTATCAAAAATGCCTGCCTAACGAACTTGACCTCCATTTTAGAACACTAAAAGAGTATACCAAATCCAAACGGTTAATTCTTTCGAAAGTTATCATGCGCACACAAACTAAAAATCTACAGCAGACAGATAGATAGACACAGACAGACAGACAGACAGACACATTCTTAAAAACATGTTTTTTGAGTTCAAGGGGTCTCAAAATGGGGGGGTCAAATTTTACATAAAATCTAATACATTCTCTAATATATATATCGAACACATTGTTGTCAAAAACATTATTGATTTGCATGGAAATGTTTTGAGAATTTTGTGAATATACCGACCCTCATAGTATATTTTAAGGAATTTTATGAAATTTATAGGGATTTTTATGAAATTTTAATTTTCTGTCCAGTATTTTTGCCTCGAATTTCCCACATTTCTAGATATTTGTTAAGCACAAGAATCTAGTAACTGCAATCAGAACTTTTTTTTTTTTAGTGTTTCTTAACTTTTGCACTATTTTAAACATCCCTCCATTTACACGTCATTATTAGTAGACAGAATTCTCGCCACGTATTGTTTCCCTTTGTTCAACATCGGTACTTGATTCTTCAACAAGATTTCAGAGACATGAGAGCTTTGAATCAAGTATTCTTGAACTTATTGTTAACTTAATGTCGGCAAGACGTTACGATAAACGTGCAAAGTTAGTCAGTATTCTGCACCTCTTTCGCATTTCCAAGACAAGATTTTGCTCTACCCCCGAGTTGAGATAATTCACTTTTGTACATACACCTGTATAGAATTAAATATCGCAGAAAAGCATTCCCCACATTTTTGATTTATCTCTTTAAAGTTATTATTCATATCTTTTTAGTCGTGTATTATTTATATTATCTGAAATAAGTATCTAATAGATTTGCATCAGAATTCGCAAAAAGTTATAGAAGATACCTATTACAGATGTATATCTGCGGGAAATATGAAAACCTGAAACGAATTGGAAATAAGAAGGGATATCGTGAGTTTTGTTTCCCTCAGCACGAGGCGACAATAACATATTACTTTCTCTTATGGGAGAACTTAAAATATATAATATGTGCTAGCTATAATTATTTTGTAAGTAGTTTAGGCCAGTGTATGGCGAGCCATTGAGTGGAAGTAGTAAAGGTCTATGCCTGGTAAGCCAAAATCGTTTTTAAAGTCTTAAACATTTTTGAAGTAGCTTAGCTTAGACCAGTGTACGGTGAGCTATTCTGCAGCAGTAGTAAGGCAGATAACAATTCTGAAATCGTTTCATAATAGAGAAATAATTTAAATTTAGGCTAAACTTTTAGAAAAGAATCTGACCGCTACCTTTATGGATGCTATGGTATATACTTTTGTTTTAATTATTTGAGTGTTTTAATTATTTTTATGCCATTCGTGTAGAGCAGCTTTCAAAAGGAAACATTTTTCATCTCTTGGCTCTTTTTCATATCGTGCGTTGTTTGGCTTCAAATTGTGATTTTTTTCGTTTTTTTTTTTTTTGAATTTACTTTTTGTGTACTAAGAAGATCCATTCATAGAATTTGTAAATTAAAAAAAAGGGGTTTCAAAAATTTTCAAAATTCTCAAACTTTTTGAATTTTTATCCAAAATGGCTGGCTAACGAATATGATGTTCATTTTAGGACACTAAAAGAGTAAACCAAAGGCCAATTCAATTGGTCAATTGTTTCGAAAGTTATCGCCGTGCACACAAACTAAAAATCTACAGACGTATTTTGGGTTCAAGGGAACTCAAAGGGTCTCAAAGTTTCAAAGTGCGCAAAGCGTGACGGAGCGCGAAGCGCGACGTGTTATGAGAATGTGCCCGCGAAAGGGGCAGATTTTTTAAAAACAATTTTCCCGATATAAACGAAAACTACATTAATTATGTGCCTTATCATTTTTTCTGTACTTCGCGCGTTATTTAGCTTAAAATTTGAATTTTCGTTTTTTAAAAAAAAATTCAAAAAGTTTTTATGCTATTCCTGTAGAGCGTTCAAAAAGAAAAATTTTTCACTCTTGACTTTTTTTCATATCGTGCGTTGTTTGGCTTCAAATTGTCATTATTTTTCGTTTTTTTGAATTTTCGAAATGTCATAAGTCTGACAATTATTTTTTTATCGAAAAAAGTCATAAGGATAAATTGTTTTACTTTTTGAGTACTAAGAACGTCCATACATTGAATTTGTAAATTAAGAAAACAGTGGTTTCAAAACTTTTCAAAATGCTCCAACTTTTTGAATTTTTATCAAAAATGTCCGGCTAACGAACTTGACCTTTATTTTAGGACACTAAAAGAGTATACCAAAGGCCAATCCAAACGGTTAATTCTTTCGAAAGTTAATTATCGTGCTCACAAACTAAAAATCTACAGACAGACAGACACATTCTTAAAAACATGTTTTATGGTTTCAGGGGGTCTCAAAACGGGGACATTTGACAAAAACGATGGGGGGGGGGAGGGCAAATTTTACACAAATCTAATACATTCTCTCTGATGAGAATGTAAAAGTTTAAGGAAAAAGCACACTGTGGGTCATGTCATGCACTCTGTGATGACTGAAATTGGAAAAGTTACATGATTGATCTTGGAATAACATAAAGTAACATTGTAATAATTATGATTATACAGTAACGTAATCCGCCTTCATTTCTTCGTTTTTTTTTTTTTTTTTGACATCACGCTTATATCTTCCTTCTATCCTTTCTTCATTCTCTACTTTTCCTACTACGTACTATGAAGGTACTCGAGCCTTATAGCCGAGAAAATACCTCAGAAATTTTCCTCCTGAAAGCAAAAGTTTATATATTGCCTCAATTTTCCCCAAGAGGTAAAATTGACGAAAATTCCACACCGACGAGTTATCTCATATTTTATACATTTTATACCTTGCTACTTAAAATCCTTAAAATGTATTAAATTATAAAATGTATTAGGAGCGCAGAGTGAATAATTGTGTTTATGCGAGCGACAGCATATTAGTAGGTATAGGAATAGTAATTTTTTTTAATATCCGTCTCAATTGATTTAGTTTTTTATTTTTATCCTTTCTTGCATTAATTAAAACTTTCCTTGAATCGAACCGCAGTAATTGTCACACACTATAAACAAAGTTCGAGGACTTCGAAATCACTGCATCGGACGGAAAAGCTTAGACCTTCATTAAACGTGACTCATCGTAAAGTCTTGATGCTATTCCAATTAAAAAGTTGAGAAACATTTGCCACTGCAAGACTGTAACGTACTTATAAATTTTCTTAAGTTCTCCAACGTTAATTTTGTTCGTTTGGTAGCAGCTTTAATTTTATACTTCGTAATTGATGAAAATTAACTTTAAATTCACTCAACAGTATAATAAAATAGATTTTAAATTGCCCTTTAATATAATCACTCTAATATTTAGCTCAAAGTTTCAAATATCTGAACAATAATTTTGCTCTGCTGAGCTCCTAAAATTCTGTTTAAGTATAGTTCATCTTCTCGACTATTTATTCTTCTTAAACTCCTTCATATTATTAGGATGAAGAGCATTTTCTTATTTTGAAAATTTTTACTCAACAATAATAATCTGGATGTTAGTTTTTAAAATCTTGCATTATGAAACTCAAAATATAGATTACAAAACTTAATATCTATAATAATGGATCGCTGTCCCGAATTATAAGATCCATTTTTTGTATTGTATGAAAATTTTTTGTTATTTTTTGGTGATTAAGTTGATAAAACCATTATAATTCAAGTTATTTTTGAATAATACCTTCAGGCTTTTGATTTTATTAAAGAAAACTACCCTCTAATCTCGTGATGAAGCTCGTGCCGATCGAATGAAATTAAGCCTATACCTTGAGTTTTCCATTAACGGTCGACTTGTAAACGCAGACAGGGTCATCTCATTCCTGGTATTTCAATTAAGAAGTTTCTCGCCAGGACTAACGAGACCTTCAGTCAGGATCGCCAAGAAGCAAGGAGAATAATCCTGGTAATGATCATGCCTGAAATAGGATGCCAAGCGACATCAAGGCACCGCATAAATCTTGCTGAACCACGCAAATATATATTTTACATATTATCTCAATTTCAATTTGGTTGTACTCTACAGTACTTTTTCATGAAATGACCAAAAATTACCGGGAATTTAATTCAAAGCCTTTTATAGTTATCCGAAAAAATGTAAAAACTTGACCGGAAAAAATCGGGAAATGACGATTTCTAAATCGTCAGACGACGAATCAACCACTTGTGATGTGTAAAAATAAAAACACATAAATAGCTCTACTATAAATGTGCTTAAAAAGAATTGAGTAAAACTTTTATGAAGTCAAAAGTTTCCTAATTAAAGAAAAATTAAATCTACCTTATGAAGTAGTCGAGTTCTATAATGTTTTTAATTTATACTTTCAGATTCGAGTGAACTTTCAATTGTGCAGTTAGAACCCAGGAATTTCTTTCTTATGAAAGAAATGGTCACAGCATAACTATAAATCTACTGGAAAATATCTCTAATAAATGAATCGAGACTTCTCGATACATAGTTACATATACGATATACACAACGGTGTGTCAAGAAGATAGAATATTTTCCTCATTGATCTCCTATAAGGGGATTGTCTCCATTCTGCCCCCCTTCTGAATTCGAATCTTTCCGTTCATGGTCGAAATCACTCTCAGAGAACAAGGATGAAAATAAGGTTCGTGAGATGAGACTTTTGGTTAGGAAAAGGAAACGAGAATCCATTTCTCGTTCAAGTACCTCTTCTCACCTTATGTTGGGATGTAGACGTTTCTCGCTCAAACATACTTCTTCGCATTAAAGTCAAGTGTGTCTCTTCCGACAATTTAATAAAGTATTCGTCTCCTCTTATTACTATTCTTCAATCTTACAAGAGAAACGAAAAATCCCTTGAAAAAGAAAAATTCGATTTTAGTAGGTATACAAATACGAAAAAAATTTCAGATAGAGAAAAATATGTGGAAGAAAGTATGTTTGTATATCATATATCCTGATAATGAAATATCACGAAAATTTCTGTAGTGCACAAGCTCATCAGATATGCATACACATTTTGCATGTACGTACTTATTGGAATTTCAGTTATGCAGAGAACTCATTATTGAAAATACATACACACGTATTAATTTACGTTCGTGAATTATTGTTCGATGTGTAAGAATTCCAGATTGATGGTAGTTTTTGAATTTAATTATCGTTTCTCTTATAGTTGGATTAGAACTTCAATTGTGGACAAATATATCACGTGTTGATGTCGATGGTCGATAAAATTGACCAAGTTTAATTCAAAACTGTTCGCATGATAATATCAATTTTAATTTTCAATATAAAACAGATGGTTGTATATGTTAATTAAAAAAGTTGTTTATCGTGATTATAAAGGGAAATTCGAAATAGAATTGCGGTCTCTCTCTCTCTCTCTCTCTCTCTTTCAGCTCTTACGGTTTGGATAGAACGTTGATTCATAAATAAAAAAAATTACTTCTTTAGAAACAACGTAGATTTAATTAAAGTACATGATCAGTGTCGACTGACAATCACGGACTGAAGATTTTTTCACTCTCTCTAAAGCCGACTAATTCTTTATACAAAATGCTAAATAAGTATTTGCTATAGAAAAATTACTACAGGATATAAAATTGTCTTTCGATTATCAATTTTCATCGCAAAGAGTGGATCAACTCCTTCCACAAATACAAACAGAACAGATTCAATGCAAAACAGAGGGAATCAAATAGATTTCACAGTGCAATTGAAATGCGTTCGAAGCTTTGATGGACAAAGCTCGCATGGGGAGAATTCCATAGATGCGTGGGAAATTGTTACTCGGCAGAGACGAAAGCTATATATGGTATATATTCGGCTAACTTATGCATTATCGCAGTAAATACCATAGAAGTATCATTCCGGCAATTAAATAAGAATTGGAATCATTATTGTCAGGAATTTCATTAAACGACAATTATTGAAAATATTGCTTTCGAATTTGTAATCAAATGGCGGAGAGATCGTTGTCCTCTAGCATGAAGAAAATGTATGCCACGCATTTTTGGACCACCCTAGTCATAGTAGTGTACATGAAAACACAACAGATTGCTTTTAGTGATCAGCTGACCAAACTGTTCAGTATCCACTGCATCATTTTCATGCACGAATGCGAACTCCATTTTCTGAAACGGTTCGTTCAATTTGATGAAAATTTTAATCAAATGATATACATTTGGCCCCTTGGAATAAAATCATAAGATTTTATTTATTCAAATGTGGAATTCTCTAGTCTATATTGATTATTGAAAGTACCTAATTCATAATAATATGATTCAGCTTTTTTGGACTATTGTCACTCAGTTCGACGTAATGTATCTATAACTTTATTTTCAATGGGATTGAAATGTGATATTAAAACAAGCTTACCTTTTACTATTTGGCTTTGGATGTAACTCACTGAATTGGCTAATCTGAAACGATAAAATTTGTATTTTATCACACGACTTTATTTGCGGTTTATTTTTATAATAAGAATATATGGACTAGAGACCAGAGTAAATCGTGAAAAGAAAAAAACATAAAAATTGCTTTTATCCCACCTTATCGAAAAAAAATTTCCATCAGTAATTTCAGTTATAAAAATTCTCTATAGTAAGTATTATGTAAGTTAACAGGAAGTTGCTTCTTTATTGCTTGTGAGTTCACCTCCAATTAAAAGCGATGTATATGTATATGGGTCATCATTGTCACAAAGTTTAAGTTTTGATGTCTCTTCCATATATCACAAATTTCAAGCCTATTTTAATTGTGTACATTAATTAAGATCAAATCCGTTTAAGTACAAAAATAATGCCTAAAAAGTTCTGAACATTCAAATAAACGAATTTTTGTATTGATTTAGTTTTAAACTAGAAACAATTTGATTCGTCTCTATTGAAAATAATTCTGTATCTCTAAAATAGTCCTCTTTCATTTTTTAACACTAATCAATTACAATTTCACTTGAGTTATATGTAATTGAAGTTATACGAGAACACTGTAGACAATTCTAATCGTCTATGAGAAGCATGCATAGGCGGATTTTATTCATATGTGTTACAGGTTTCATTGATATTCGATGTGAGTTGAATATTCAATTTAATATCTTATTCGCACCTATTTGAGAATGGTAGAGAATTGTGTTTAATTATGTAGTTTTTTATGTGTTAAAAGACATTTTTGTTAATAACACAATATAAGAATAATTAAAATAGAAATTTAAATACAATGAAATATTTAAAATAGGTAATATTCTTTCAAATTATGATTCTTTAATCATGCCTTAGACTCTTTCTTTGCCATCGCTTCTAGTCCGGGAGTCAATAACAGAAATTTCCGGGTCACTTTCTAAAGCTTCATTTTAGTTATCCCTATAACATACAATAGCAGACAATAGTATAATATGAACGTCTTCCAACGCACCCCCATGACAGGGGGTTACAGGAGGGTTATAATTATCGCAAAAAATTAACAAACAAAATTCATTTTCTAATGCACGAAACTTCTTTTATGTATTAATTGAATTATAAAAAGCTTAGAAAACATCGTCTTCCACCTAAATTCGACGACAAAAGTCGTCTTCCACGCACAAGCTATTATAATCAAAAATAAAAAAATTTTCTACTTATTTTCTAAAGACTGAAACTGATATCAATGCTTCTTTACACACTAAAAAACACAAAAATATAATAGTCTTCTCTTCCAAGCCTGTGAAGTTGCGCGAGCTGGAGGGATGAAACTTTTTGTTATGCGCTTGCTGAGTGCAACTTCACAATTATTAAGCTTGGAAGACAATGTTCGTTGTATCGTATAGATGGAAGACTATTATATTATTTTTGTGGTTTTTAATGTATAAAAGAGCATTGATATCAGTTTCATTCTTTAGAAAATAAGTTAAAAAAAATTTTTTTTTGCGATTAGTTTGTGGGTGGAAGACGATATTTTCTAAGTTTCTTATAATCCAATTAATGTATAAAAGAAGTTTCACGCATTAGAAAATGAATTTTTTTTGTTAATTTTTTGCGATAATTAGAACCCTCCTGTAAACCCCCGTCGTGGGGGTGCGTTGGAAGACGTTCATATTACTATTGTATGTTACAGGGATAACTCATACCAAAAAAATGAAGCTTTAGAAAATGGTATTATCAAATCTGTCATTAACTCCCGGACTATTCGAGCTGCGACTGTTTATGATTTATCGATAAGTAGTCTAAACTTTGGTAACATTCGTAAATGAGATCATGAATTCGACAGAAACCCCTTCCAGAGCTCAGAGCCGGATTAGGGCAACTCGGGGCCCAGGGCTGTACCATTTTTGGGGCCCCCTGAGAAAAATCTAAAGACATACAATACAATAAATGGTAAACAATTAGGTTCGTGAAAATAATTAAATAAATTTTTCGTTTTTTTTTTTCAATTTTTTAAGATGATATTTATTATTGCACTTCAATATAATATCTTTAGAAGTTCTTTCTCGATTGCCAATAAACTAAGACCAGTTAATCTATTATCACTCATATAGTTGAACGAAGTACTGATTTCACCCTAGCTTATAGAGTTGAGAAAGATCGCTCAGCTTCACAATTTGTGATGGGAATGGTTTAGAAGAGTCTAAAAGCAATATATACATTTGGGCAAATCGATGTTATTTTCGAATCTGATATCCATTTAAAAATAGTTACAGCTGGTAATTTTCTGTCTTTGTGAGCATATTTCAAGAAAGGAACAAATTGTTCTAGTTCAGTGGCTAAGGTAACTTCCAAATCTTCAGCGTAAAAATCTACAAGTTTACAGGCATTTTTCTTAATATCTTTTAAATTAATTTCACGTAAATTTGTTAAAAACCCTAACATTTCTGTAATTTTGCTGTAAGCAGAACTTCGTTTCTGTATTTCCATTCTTAGTTTGTCTAACATAATAAGAAAACTTTCAATTTTGAAATTTTTCTCGCCATTAAAACTTGGAGAAGTTTCAACATTGCTATTTGGAAATTTTCTTCTTTTAATCCGCTTATTGTCATCAATATATAATGTTGACTAACAAAACATCCTAACTTCTTGGCATTTTTTTGAATTTCATCAAACTTATTTCGCATTTCATTAAGAAATTCGGTTAACGATTGTAACATTTAGTCACCAGTAACCAAATCTAACTCTATTACCGTCTGCAAAAACTTGCTGGTTTTATTGAAATGATCAAGAACTTCGTGCCAAAATTGAGTCATGAAAGTAATTTCTAGTTTCTCCATTTGATTTTTAAGATTGCGTGCCTCAAATCTATTAGTATCGGCATTTTGATCGTCACTTTCAACAAAAACAGACAGAGCATCGTATATCTTTGAATAATTAGAAAATAAAGCCGAAGTTGCATCATCGCGGCAAGACCACCTAGACTAGTTTTAGATAAACTTTTCAGAGTCGAATCAGAGTGGTTCAACAAAATCTTCCATCGATGCGGAGATGCCACAAGGAAAGCGTAGAGATTAGCTATAAATCTAAAAAAAATGTATAGCTTCAATGCATATATATATACATCAACGCTATTCTTTCCAACCAAATTTGAAGAATGACGAACACATGGAACATAAGGCTAAGAAATTTAGCTCTTGTATGCGAGCTTGTACTCCAGCATACTTTCCAGACATGGTGTTAGCATTATCGTAATACTGATCTCTACAATTACTAATAGAAATATCATTAGCTTCTAGCACTTCCAATGTTACTTTACAAAGTGACTCTCCTGTGTGA
>JAUEJJ010000046.1:7188042-7199323 GCA_032164275.1 Synergus coniferae
TTATTAAGACTTCGAAATAGAGACGATTAAAAAAGTTCCAGTCATTTTTTCAAAATTCCATGACTTTTCCAGGTTTTCCAGGTCTAATTTTTAAAATTCCATGACTTTTCCAGGTCTTCCAGGTCTTGTAGCAACCCTGGATATATGTATAGTATATATATATGGAAACATCAGTTTTTTAGATAAAAGTAGCGAACCAACAAGCGCGCTACACCCGCGATTATTATTCTTTCCTTTTTACAACTTCAAATCATTCAAAAGCCACCACTTTTTTTAAAGAGGAATTTCAAGACGTTTCTAGGAATTTTAAGGGATTTCGATGCTTTTCAAGTAATTTTTACGACATTCAACAGATTTGTAGGAAATTTCATAGAATTTTAAGAGATTTCAACAGAATATAAGTGATTTTGAAGATTTGCGGAAATTTTAAGTGTTTTCAAAGATTTTTTAAAGAATTTTAAGGGATTTTAAATGTTATCGTGAAATTTCCAGGAATTTTAAGAGAATTCGAGAGGTTTTTATGCTTTTAAAAATAAGATTTAATTTTAAATGTTATATCATAGAATTTTTACGAATTTCAAGAATTTCCCGGGAATTCCAAAATATTTCGTAGAATTTTAAGGGATTTTGAATGTTATTGTGAAATTTCTAGAAATTTTAAGAGACATCAAGAGGTTTTTATGCTTTTAAAAATAATTTGTGAAATATTTAATGATTTTATGGAATTTTATGAGATTCCTAATAGTTTTGAGGGATTTCAAGATATTTTTCTGATTTTTAAAAGATTTCATGAAATTTGATATGATTTCTAATAATTTTAATGCATTTTAATGTAAAGTAATTTTAAATAAATATTTATTGTCTTCATTGTATACTTTTATAAGCTTTTATAATATTCTTCTGCTCTCTTAAGTAATTTTAAATGTTATCATGGAATTTTGATGAATTTCAAAAAAGATTTTTTAGATTTTTTAAGGATTTTATGGAATTTTATGAGATTTCTAATAATTTTAATGGATTTTAAATGTTGGCAATTTTTAGAGATTTTCATGAATTTTAACTTGGATTTCAAGTGATTTATGATTCTTTAAGTTTTTGTGGAATTTCAAGGGATTTCAAAAGATTTCCAGGAATTCTAAACGATTTTAACTGATTTTAAAAGATTTCGAAGTTTTTTGGGTAAAATATTAAGAGACGAGCAAAAACAAACAAATATGCGCGATTATTTTAGTTTCCTTCTCATTCGTCATTCAAAAGCCAGTCAGCTTTGTAACAACAATATGTATGCGAGATTTTCGAGACATTCGTTACACCACTTTTTTAAGAGCAGAGGATAATTATTCTTGATTTATTCAAGCAGAATTTGAAGCGAAATGTTTGAGCTTGTATAAATAATCGAATGAGAGTATTATCGAAATTGCATTACACATCTCTATCAAGTTGGAATCACTCGTTGATGTCTGAAAATGAGATCTCTCTGTGATTGTATGTGGAATATGTACTCATGAACTCGTAAAGATTTATTAATAAATGGCTTGTTGTTTACTGTTAAAAATTTACTTTTTATAACAAAAAATGAAAAGTGATGTTATTGCACATAGTTATATGATAAGTATTGTACTTTATAGTGATTAATAGGCACATAAAATACGTTTCAGATATTTTACATGATTTCGATATAAAAATTGTTCAATTTTGATACCTTCTACTTGCGAGACATAAAAATCATAAAAACGAAGCTGGAAATGTTACGGAATCTATATATATATATATATATATATTAGTGCTTTAAATATACTCTCAAGGTCAAAAAACTTAAATAACCGATTCTTCGCTCACTTTAGAATTGCGCGCACAGCAGTTTTGAATAAGAAAAGAGAACAAGGACATGAGTGACAATACACGGGAGTCCCTTAAAATGTTCATTTTTCAGAGCAATCACCTCAAAAACATGCATAATATTCTACGAAATGTGGATAAAAGTACTGTGATTATCGCAAATGTATCTTTATTACCTTATGCTAAAGTAATGCCAAGTAACAAAATGTTAACAAGTGTAGCGTTAATATTTATTTTGGGAAATAATGCCCCGTGGGCTACAAAGAGCAACCGATGCAACTTCGATAGAAAAAGGGCAAAACTGCCGTACAATAAAATATCTATCTATCTATATATATATATAGGATATGGGGTGTATATGTATATATATATATATATATATATACATATGGGGTAGTGGTGAGATTCGCGGTCGAGAGCCCTCGTTTTAGGTCAGTCGTGTCCTCAGAACAACTGACTCTTCTAAAAGCTGACATCGGCGATGATTCCCCGTCCCCGGGACGGCGGTACGATGACAGCCGCCTCCAGGAATGTTTACATGAACATTGCTCATGCGAACAATCTGAAAGGTAACATCGAGGCACTGTTGCAACAGAGGGCGGATATCCCTCTTCACAAGATATTTCCCTGTCTTATAAATGGATGCACTTAATTAAAATGTTCAGTAAATTTGTAAGGATGTAATTGTCATTCTTCTTTTAATTAATTGTGAAGTAAAACTTTACGCTTGTGGTAAACAGAAAGGAGGTCAGTTTTAATTATTTATTTTCAGATTCCTGGTGAGACTTTTATAAAGATTTAACTTGATAAAGACGTATTGCTACGCTCAGAAAATATTGAATCTTGTGACGACGAAATACTTATTACGTCCAGAGGAAGTCAACGAATGCCCAACACATGACCTTATTACGCATCACAAGATTCACGAGGTCATATCTACATTCGAGATATTTCCGGCTGGAGTTATATTTTATACGAAGTAATTTTGCAGATTTGCCACACTTGAACGAGGGGAAGAATTGCGGTGATTCAATCCAGTCACGTTTCAGCATTGACGAAAATAATGAATTCAATTGTAGGAAAATGAGGAAATGTACGTAGAGACCATCAATATAGGTCGACGAGAAACTACGACATTTTGAGCAAGAGTTTATTTCAATATATTGAACAACTTTAAAAAGACTGAAATGTTTTTTTATCTACTTTCTATAAGAATTTCCTTTGGAGGTATAGAAATTCGAAAAATATACAGGTGTAGAGAATATCTTTGAAATAAAGAAAACATAGATTGCAGATAATTAAATTTTTTCTCAATGACTCTGGCAAATAATTAATGACTCTTTTGTTCCAAATATGCTGAAACTGTATGCTCTTTCGTATGTATACTAGCTTCTCAAAAATGAGTTTAATTTTCCCGAGCGAATACTTGAAAGGTTTATAAGGTAGTTAGAAACGTTATTACACCGTTCTTATTACAAAAAAAAGTGCTTTATTTTTCTTCTGAGTGTTTTAAAGTCTTTAAAGCGCATGAATGAGTTCTTCCTATAGTAAATCTCACCAGATTCGGAATATTCGACGCGTTTAAATTGTGAAAGCTTAGAGAAGAAAAAGAAAAAGTTTAACAATTTCCAGAAGCTCAGGATTTATATACTGGATCAGCGATTTCTATTTAAATTTTCTAAAACCTCAATTCCTGTGAGTCTACTTTTCACTAGGCTTTTCTAGTGCTTTCACATTTACTGCAAAATGTTGTTTTTGAAACTATGGGAAATTCAATGGCTATCCAAACGAGGAATCTAATAACGCTCAGGGAAGTTTGTGATTTTGCGAGTACCTCCAGGTACACCAGCATTTTAAATCTATTTATCGTTTATCAATACCAACTGTATGAAACATGTATATCTATATATAATGTCCGAAGTATATGCACAAAAATATACAGGTATAGTGAAACCGAGGCTGATGGGGTTAGATACATGCCACATATAGTAGACTCTCAGTGACATATAATAAAAAGCCTCTAGTGTAACATAAATAACAAAATCAATTTAGTAGGTAAATGAATTGCTAAACAAAGCGAGTAACCAAGGAAAATAACATTATTGCTTCATCAGCACGAAAAGTTGTTCAACTTGAACTATACAAAACTTCGGTTTATATTTTTACTTCTTCGGTTTATGTCATTTTTGATGATGCTCGATTCTTTTTCGTTCTCAAGTTAGCGTCTTTTGATCGGGATACTGCATGGGAAAGACCGGGAAATGACTGGTTTGAAATTGTCCGTCGATTCGCCACCCTCGTTATTTTCTAACAAAACAAATAAGAAAGAAAATAAGAATGCGTCGGTTGTTTTCTGCTCTCTGAGTTGATCCTGAATCAGTCAGACATCTATTACGCACTTCTCCACATTCAATGTTCTTCCATGAAGCATAATAAATGTCTGCAGATATATGTAGCTCATATATATATATGATTAATGGTTCATTATCTACATCAAAGGGATGCATGTCACGCCAGCTTCTCATGTAACATCTTTGTTTATCACCCTAACACTTCATTGCAGATCTAATTAGGATTATAAATGTGACCTAATTTCCTCTAAGTTTGATAATCTTCTTCCTAGCACTACACCTTCCATTACATCTCAATTACTTGTCTAGTATGTTGCATGTATTACCAGAAATTCTGGTTTTTTAACAAGAATCTTTTCTTCTGTGTTTGAAGAAATCCTTGGAAATCCTTGGAAATCCTTCAGAAACGAATATAAGGTTTTAGAAATTAATTAGCACTTTATTTTTGGTCAATAGTAAAATAAAATCCGAGATTTGAACAAAGTAGCAAAACAAAATAACAAAAAATACAAATAACAAAACGAGTTCTTTGTCTCTTCTCAGTGACATGGCCTTTCTTTTCTGTTATACAGACAGAGTTATGTGAGTGAGAAGTAGATACAGTCAATATTGGTCAGCCATTCGGTTGAAAGCGAGATTCAGTTCGCTTTAGTTTCGAATGTTGGGGCCGTTTACCATGTTTATGTATTTTTTTTTCTATTTATATTTATTTTTTTTTTACTAATTCGCTTTTACCAACTAAAAAATCATTACGAGACTCCAAGATATTTTTTATCGAGAAACAATAGAGCAAAATTCGCTTTTATGTACCTTTGATATTTTTTATACAGAGTTTCATTGATTTACGAGTACATCATAACTCCAATATTTCAGCAGAAATTAATAAGGCATTTTTCAGACTGAAAGTATTAGGGTGTACGTCTACAAAGATTAAGCATTGAGGGTGAGCCCCTTCATAAGTTTTCAACCTTCTTCGATGGGATATTGCGGGTTATAAATTCTAAAATGATAGAGCACATAAGCAAACTGGGCCAATTTATTGTCGTAAAATGTAAAATAATAAATAATTTAAGTAGAGGAAATATAGATATTTTAAATATGACATTGTATATATAATGACTTTTTATAGAACGCTTAGACGTTTTGCTGTAAAAAATGTTAGATGTTAAACTATTTTTTCATAATGTTCTGCCTGTCGTCACTGTCGGTTCAACTTTCCGAAACTTTCTGTTTTATATTAACGTACCTACCTTATATAGTTACGCATGGCAAGAGGTGTAGTAAACCTGAAGTGACGTTTGCAAAATGATTAAAACTTACGAGTCCAGTCTTCTTTAAATTTCATACTACCCACTTGGTTTGCGATTAAAAAGCTTTTGCGCGTACAGAACAGAGTTGGCAATGAACCTCTTTCTTTGTAATTTCATGCAGATCAAAGGAAGCGGCGCGCACGGATTATTTCACTGTTCTCCCAACTGTCAAACTGCAGTGTTAGTTCTGACAGTTAGAAGTTAAACAATTTTCTTTTTGTAAATAAAAAAAATAGTCACATAAAAATAGTAAAAATATTTTTTATCATACCTGCAATTGTCACCTATTCACCTTTTTTGACAATCGATACTGCGATGGTATTAACTTTTTCACTTTGTATTTTTTCTTAAAAATGTTCTTTTTTTAAAAAAGCTCCCCGTGTTTTTTTTTTTTTTTTTTTAATTTTGTATCGTAAACTGTGTAGAATGTGAGACAACTATAATCAGCAAGAGAATCCAATGTGCGAGGAGTTTTCAATTAAAGTTGGTTCGTACTCAAAACTTTTCTCTATAAACTTATGTTCTCAGTTAAATATTTCTCGATGTACCATACAAACATTTTTTACTTTCAGTGTCGTATTCGGATTGTCGTGTTGCGGAATTATACTTCGAGCACGACAAATTGTACTTGTAAGTACTCATTATCACGTCATTATATTTGTCAAATAAAATTGTGAATTTAAATTAAATTATTTGTCATATTTGCGACTATTTTTAAATTTTATTTGTCGAAAAAGCTCGTTTACCCAATTTTAATGTTTACCTAATTTGTATGTTTACCTAATTCTCTCCAATTTTCAGTATGATATTGTGGTGGTTTACAAAAAGTGGAATGAAAGGACGAGATAAGGGATATACTTATATCAGTGCATGGAATCTGGAATTGGCTGTTTCGTCCGACTCGATGCATAATAATTAACGATCGCATTGTATATGTACTTCTCATTGGTTACCCAACTAAATCCGTGAACTCGTAAGTGGTCTAAGGACGAGGAGTGGATAAGAACCATATTCTGATATTGTTCTAGATATTACTGAGGAATTATCTCCAGTCAGCGGAGCTTAATTGGAACCTCTGCTGCTGGTGAGAAGCTTTTATAGAAGAAGAAAGAGAGCGCTCGAGTGGAAAGTCAGAAGCTGTGGTGAAATCGACCCAAATGAACGAACATTGATTTTTATATTAGTTACCCTTGAAAAGAATATAACTTTTTGATACAGACATTTTTTTTTGAGCAGAAAATCAAGATGCCATTTATTTTAACAAATGTTTCAATTATACAACGGGTATAAATCTTTTAACAAACTACATAGCAACTATATGATCCGCGCGATTAAATTTTCGTTTTTACAAAAAAGATTCAGAGGACCAATCAGGTTTTCGACAAAGTGTTCGATATATTGGTATAACGTCGTCTCACTTTTTTAAGATATGAATTCCTGCATCCTTACTTTCATTAATTAAACTACTAAAATAAATTGTTTAAAAATATTATATTAGCCAATTGGAACATGTCGATTTGATCTGCTTTGAAGATAAGGTATCTGGAGGTTATTGTCTCGGAAAATTATCCATCCCACTGGGTCACGTGCTGCATATTGTGGTGCAGCAGAATGTCACGTAAATCATGTCGAATCACATATGTATGTATATATAGTCTGTGTGAGAAATGACGATTAATTCTCAGAAAACATGCATCTGTCTCGTACATGCTAATGGCTTACATTATTTCTCTTTATAATAGTTTTGCTGTTCAATCCATGCAGGCTCCGCTAACATTTCAGGACGAAACTTTAGTACGTTTATTAATAAAATTTTAAAAGCTTTCAATTTGAATATAATTCACTCTGGGATCCTTTATTTTTTCATAAAATTCGTAGTTTAAATTGTTCAATACTAAACATTTTTAACATAGCTAAGCTTGGTAAATTCTTGTCTACTTTAAAATAATAAATTCAGACTAATTATATAAAAGAGCATTTCTCCTCTTATTTATGCAGAATTAAGTATACAAATTTTCTCTCGACTTTCCATTCTTATACTCTTCTATTGAATTCATGTTCCAATTTCTATACAGAATCCTAGTTTCATTATTTCGAAGTTGATTATTTTATTTGGAGATTTTCTTTGAATTCGGGAATATTATTAAATAATTCTTAGCATGAAGATAATAAGAAGCTAGGATATATATGAAAGAAAATGTTATGAATTATTAATTACAGTTTGTTGACGAGAACATCCAATTAGTGTGAAACTTTGTGACATCAAGAGAACTCTTTGCTTTTCAATTGCATAATTTATTTAAAGCCTTTGTTGTTTCCCCCTTTTATTGTCTATCTTTGCTTGTTTTTTTTTTTTAACCTGGTCGCAAAATTTATTTTACAAATTTTCTTCAAAGAAATGTATTTATCCAGAAAATTCTGCACGTCTTCTGCAACCAGAATTCACTCGAGTCCAATATTCGTAAATCTGGGTCGTAAAGTGTACACAGCACCTTTTGCTACTGGTCTATTCGTGAGGAAAAAAAACAATTTAGTCCCATGTAACTTCACCGTAACTAGATTAAACCTATAACTAAACCTCACGTTTCCATCAAGACGGTTTTCAACTGCGATAGGATATAAATGGCCATGTCGGGTCACCAATACGACAAACTATAAAGTTCATATTTGGGACCATAAAATTAATGGCGCTTGCCGTTCGCGTCTCTTTTCATTGATCAAGTTCTTTTTAATTTTTCACCCGATATATAGAAACTTCGTACACTTCATCTAAGTGAGAATTATATCCTAAAATGATCTATCAGAAGTTTTGAACGTTCAAATGAACGAAATATATCAATTTTGTTGTCCGGATCAAACCTTTTTTTCAATGATTGTTTCACAGTTTTATTTTATTCCATCTAAAGATAACTGCAATAGGCATTACAGGTTTCTTTCAAAAAGAATTATTTTCAATGCAAATGAAAATCAATACTTAAAAACTTTTTCTAGTTTAAAATACAATTAATACAAAAATTTGTTCATTGGAATGTTCAAAACTTTTCAGTCCCCTAAAATTTAAAAATTGATGCTTCAAATAGTGCGAATTAATTTCCTGGTCTCGTCTGAATTTTATATTAGAATAGGTGAATTTTTCTCTCTTTTGTTGTATATTATACATTGAGAAATTAATATCTGGACAGAATTTTCCAACTTTTGTATGGGAAACTCGTGACATTTACCTACTTTTTAGTGTATGTTTATCGAAGTAGAACAGATGAGATTAAATTCAAAATAAAAAATATACACTCAGAAAAAGTTGTGGTTTTTGTAATCGGAAAATAAAGTTAAATAATTATATCCTTAATCTAAATTCTAGTTAAAAGCAGATTAAAAGTATTAGAAGTTTATGCTTGACCATCTTCTAATTATTATTTTTATCAGTTTTTCTGGTAAATATAACAAGAATTTATTCTCGTGAAAATAACCAGAATTTTTTACTGGACATTTTTCTGCTTTTTAAAATTTGGTCTAGACTGCTATAGCAGAAATTCACCTGATGTTGTCTGAATTTAAAGAGATTTCTATAGTGACTTTAATAAATTATTTCGAAGGATTAAAACAATATTTTAAGGGATTTCATAAAGACGTTAAAGGATTTTAGAATATTTTAAGTGAATCAGTAAAAAATCAGTGAAGTTTCACTGATTCTCAGTCAAATTTCACTGATTAGCTGTGACTCTTTTTTCACGACTTTAATCAGTGAAAAATCTACTAGAAATAAGTGAAAAGTCACAGAAATTTTCATAGATTTTCACTGATAATGAGATCTTGAATATATTATACTTATTCAATTTTCCAGAGAAGGGTTATTGAGGAGATTTGAAGGAATTTCAAGAGATTTCATCTTATTAAATTTCAAAATTCGGAATAATTAAGTCATTTTGGATAATTATGAAGAGATATAGTGAGTGACATGTGATCAGTGTTATTGAAACTTGTCACGTCCACGGTATAGCATTTTTCAGGCCTGTCCACCTGTCTATATATATTATTATCGTCTCTATCGATTACACTTTGCGCATTCGCGAACTCGAAGCGGTGAAAAATAAGAGGACCGGAAAAAGGCAGTTATTTTTGTCGTGAAAGAAGGAAGACTGACCTGAGGTAAGAAAAATATGTGATCTGATTAAAATTAATATTTCATCAAACTCTTCTCTGTATCAACTTTTCTTAATTGTTTCAAAACTTGATATATTCTCGCGAAAGCACAACCACAAAAAAGTTCTTATTAAATTAAGAAAAAGATTTTTTTTGACTAGGTTTCTTTAAATCAACATACAAATATTCCTATATTAAAAGAAAATTTATTTGATTTTAATAAATGACGTCAGATACATTCTTTCATTTAAAGAAATTATTGTTTAAAATGATTTTTTTTATTTAAAACAAAATTCTGTTGACTCAAAAAAGTTACTAATTTCTTTGAAATTATTTCCTTGGCTTATGTGAGACATTACTGGGACTTTTACAAAATATTCTATTGTTTAGTTTTTATTAGGAATAAGTTGCGTTCGATGCGTGTTTAGGTATAGTTCGAATCCCGGCCGCCGCAAAATTTCTTTCCAATTTAATATAGCGTAAAAAGTATGCGGTAATATATGTAAATGTAAATAAGTATAATTTAAGTATAAATAATCTAAAAATAATTTTAAAATATGGTAAAACCAGGTAAAACAGTACACAGTATACTTACTATCAACAAAATATTTCTTTAATTTTAAAAAATTTTCCGTTTAAATTAAAAATTAAAAATAAAAAAATTTATTGAAATCAAACAAATGTGTTTATTTGACCGTATATCAATACTAGAATTCTTTTAATTTCAAGAAAGTTTCTTTGATTTAACAGAACTTTTTTCTGGGTGCAGGAAGTAAATAAATGTATAAAGCGCACTTTATTTCAAATTGAAACGCGATATTGAATCATTTTTAACCAAAAACCCTTCAAAAATGCACAAAATATAATCAATAATAAATGATAATAGTCGTAAGAGTCCACTTTAACATTAGATATCCTTCGCTTTATTATATTATATTGTACTGATGTATCGAGAGATTTCATGTTTCTCGGTCAAAATGAAACACTACCCTTATAGGTGAAACGTTATTCAACCTCGTGGAAATAAGCAGAGGGAGCTAGGATGGAAAAAGGGAAATCGATCGACTATAGTAATCAAATAGCTCTCTTTTCACAGAGATATAGAGAAACAGACTTTCAATTCTCGTAATCGTCAATTTACATACCTGCAGTTGAAGCTACGTTTCTGGTTAATTAAACCTTCTTCTAATATAGGCCGAATTTAATTTTCAATCAAGAAATAATCACTTTCTGGCACTGAGAGAATAATTTAATAAATATTTTTACCTCGATATACGTTTTCATCTAGTGCATATTTGCACGAGCTATAGAGTGCATGAAATGTGGAGAAAAATTCCGAAACTTTGATGTTGATTATTTCTTCTAGAGCTCCTATTAATTAAATTGATGAATTACAGGAATCGTTAATCAACACTATAGAGTGGACATTAGAGTACAAAGGTGTGTCTGCAGGTACCCCGATCTTGTTTCGCTTGACTTTTGCGTGCGTTTGGATGCGGTATTATATGTATCACTAGCCGCGCTAAAAACACCAGTTCTCGTGGGATCACTGAAGTTAAGCAGCGTTGGGCGCGCAGTTAGTACTTGGATGATGGGTGGTGACCGCTGAGGAAATACCGTGTGCTGTTGTATGTGTGCAAA
>JAUEJJ010000046.1:7199423-7219589 GCA_032164275.1 Synergus coniferae
GCTTACAAGCCAATGTACATAATCACTAGAATTCTTCTTGGTCCTGTTAATTATTTTTCTTTTAGACAGTTAATTATGTGCTGTTGTATGTGTGCAAAGCTTACAAGCCAATGTACATAATCACTAGAATTCTTCTTGGTCCTGTTAATTATTTTTCTTTTAGACAGTTAATTATTCTAGAGCGCAGTTATTTACTCGAAAAAAAGTCTAATAGTTAAAACAACTATAATAAAATTCTGGTTATTTTAACTAGAAAAAAGTGTTAAATATATCCTTACTATTTATTCTGGTTGAAAGTATATACTAGAACTTTCTGGTTATCATCTTCTGGCTATTTTTCAACCAGTTTCTCTGGTAAATGTAACAAGAATTTCTGGTAAGAATAACCAGAATTTTTTACTAGAAATTTGTCTGCATGGTTTAACATTCTGATCAATATAACCAGATATTCTGGTAAATATAATCTGCAGATGTCCTGCATGGTAAACTTAACTCGATTTTCTGGTATATAAATCATAGATGTTCGACTATCGAATTTCGATACTTTCCTGCTCTCATGGACTTTTTACATTAACCTGCATCAACCTGCATTAACCTCCTCCATGCCTCTGCTGAAATTATATCGCGACTATATCCCAAAGAAAACAAAATCTTCTCATTTGATGAGAATGTAAAAATAATAAGAGCAGGCACTTAGATTACTTTTTCGAAATTGAAAGTCTCGAAAATTTACTTTTTTTTATTTGTTGTGAATCACGATTACATTTTTCGTAGACAGAAGTTGTCATCTTTGACGCCGCCGGTTGAAAGTAGTAAATGCACGATTTTTTAGGATTCTTTATACATACTTACTCTTATTATAATTGAAAATACACTCAAGAAACTCGCGAGTTTTCAAAGAGTAGAAATTTACGACAAAGCGTCACTTGACATGTTCAGCGTCGAGACAAACTAAACTGGAAATCTACACACAGAGAAAAAAATGCTATTGAATCAAAAAGTACACGCGCTTTCGCGCTCGGTCAAAAGCAGATATACTATTGATTCCAATGAATATTCAATGAAGCAATAGGACATATTATTTTCGGCTTGATATAGTGATACTGTGAATTCGATAATTAACCAGAGTTAATTAACCAGAATTTTCTAGTTATATTAATTAGAATTTCTGGTTAACATAAAACCAGAAATTTTTTAACCAGACGCATCTAGTAACTTTAATTAGAACGTTTTTTTGAGTCCTCTATTTAGACAGTTATTCTAAACAGTAGAACTTTTTTGAGTGTAGAATTTAATTGGATTTCATTTAATTTAATTTCTTCAATTTTAATCTCATATTGATTTTCTTATCGTCAATTTCGAATCAATCTCTTATCTCAGGAGGAATTTCCTTCTCAGATTTTTAGAAAAGAAAAGGAAACTTTAATAGTGTGAGACCGGAAGAGACCTATAGACTCTATGTGCATGCATGAACTATTCACAATAGTTTATATAGCGGTTATAACCATTTTCTAGCTCGAGTGGATTCCCGACAATGATATATATATATATATATATATATATATATAATATAGCATCTGAGCTCTCTTAGTTAAGTCAAGTCAATTATCACAACGAACCAGCAAAATGTCCGTTTTCAGCATATTGCAACCCACGTTACAGCCCTATAACATTTAAATGTTGTATATAGGCAACGCTATAATGTCGGTAATTTTCCAAATAGTAACACTTCAGTTATTCAATTATGATCCGCGCGCTTTGTGCGCCATTAATTTCTCTTTTTTGCACACCTTTTTTTATCTTTTGCTAAAAAGATTTAGAAGATACTATAAACAATTTCAAATCAAAAGATTTTAAAATGTTTTTTGGGATTTGAAAGGTACACAAAATTTTTGAGAATTTGTCATTTTTTAAATATAGAAATTTCATGAATCTTCATAAGTTTCACCAAATTTTAAAAATACCCTTTAACATCCTTCAGAATCTGGTGAAATTCCTTGAAATTTCGTAAAATTACTTGATATTCTATAGTATTCTTTAAAATTACTTAAAACATCATGAAGTCTCATTAAAACTCTTAAAATTCCTGACAATCATTTCGTAAAATCCTTTGAATCCCGTCAAAGTTTTTAATTATAATTAATTATAATAAACGATTCAAAACAAAATCATTCCAATAGAAACAGTATTAGACAGCTTCTCCATTAACCAATTACAATTTCGTGTGACACTGAAAATAAAATTGTCGGGGATGTACAATTGTACAGTTATGTACACTCATCGTCATAATATATACATATATGCGTCTTAACATTTGTCTCTCACTCCCTTTCATTTGTTTCAAATTTGAGGGAGTGAGATGCGAATATGACAAATGTTAAGGCATATATGACGATGAACATATATGAAATGACCTCTGCTTGAAAATAACCATCAATTATATTATAGTGGAAATTTGTTAACTGTTATTGTACATATTGATTCTCGTATAGAGAACAATAAAACTCAATTGATTGAATATGTTGAAGAAAATTTTTCATTCGATTATTTCTTAAAAGTTCTGCATCACAACAGGTAATTAAATCTAGAATGATAATATATTGTCAATGGTTTCTCAATCGTACAAATAATAGAGAGGCGATCGACTGCTTTATCGATTGATCGTTCTTTGTGCCTGATAGCAGCTGGTATATCTTAACCACCACAACTAGCTTGCATTGAAAACTGAGAGGATTAGTCAAATAGTCATGTTAAGTATCTGCCGATGTAATAGAACAATTAATAATTATATTATTAGGCCATTGCAGAAGTCGCAATCATATAATTACATAATCTGACATAATTCCAAAGTGCACTGCACCTAGCTGCACAAGAAAGGGCGTAGGACTTTAGTTTAAACTTTAAAGTGCTTCACTCTAAAATGATCGAATAAGTCTTGTATTTTCCTTTATCTGACTTTAATTTCATTCATATTATCTTCCTTAAATTATACTGACAGTCTTGATCCAAGTATTTAATGTCAGACATTCTTTTTATTCAAAATTGCGAAAGCTTCAAGATACGTACCATACTTCACGAGCTGCTTTCAAACTAGAAAATTCAATTTTCATTAATATTATCCTGACTCAAAACGTCAGTTGTAACAGAGAGCACAAATAGTTTCTATAATATGTAAAGAAATTGTAATGAATTTGTCATGAACGTTGAACTGTATAACCAATTTGCATGTTAAAGTCGAGTTTATACCAAAAACAACTTAAATATTCATGCGCTGCTTTTTTTTCACTTTTTCGGACGAAAACTCTGCTCAGACTGCTGAATATTTCAGAGGTTTCTATCTCTAAAACGAGCACGTATAAACGAGCTTTAACAAATGCATAAGTATATAACACCCGCGGTGTTCGTGGCGAAGAATATATTTTAAAAATTAAGTTTTATGGTAATGCTCATTAGTTTTCTTTTTTTTTTTTTTTTTTTTCATTCCCGGGATCTGTAAAACCATATATTTCAACCATATTTGCTGAGTGAGAGCTGAATGAATATTTGAGCTGAGTGAATATTGATCGAATGATTGAATGACAGTCGAATTAAGAGAAATGTTGGAACGATCCAACCGATTTAAAAATGAGATTGATCGGTTTTAACTTTAAATATCACTGCATTGCATAACGTGTATTTTGTTTGAATTGTTCATACGTAAACGGTCAAGGTTGAAAGGGTCGAGTGCACTTGGTTGCACTTGATTGCACTTGGTAGGTAAAATTGTCATCGCACCGTTGCTTCTGCTTATCCATTAAAGACAGCAAGACAAAGATACCCTTTTAGTATCATTCCAATCGTTATTCATATACAAGAGCCAATAATAAAACTTCGATCCGGCTTTATGGGAAAGAAAAGTGACGCACTTACCCAAGCAGTAGGAGCGCCTGCTATTTTTTAGTTTTCCTCTGGTTTTCCTTTCACATGTCTTCTTGTCGCATATATCAAGTTTATCAAGTCACAGTTAATCCATGCTTTTAAACTTCAAAGTACACTTCAAGTGTCGATCTTACTTTTATATACCAGCAATCGCATTTGAAGAATACAGTTCTATAAATAAGTACATTTCTGTATATATAAATAAAATAGCCTATATTTTTAAGCTCTTTATATGTAAAAATGGGGTTTACAGTTGTAGCAGTATATGTGCAGAACATGAAAAACTTGAAAGGTGATAGAAAAGTGATTAAATGATATAATTAAATATATATGATAAAAGTTACACCTACTTTGGCTACAATTATTATAATTTATACTTTCGATTTATTTTCGTTTATCTGCAATTATCATGAAACTCATGTTATAATTAGTAATTAAATTTCCCGCATGTCGGGGAAACGTTTTTATATTTTACAAAATAAATCTAATATGACGTCAGAAGTCTAGATCACGTTTCATGAAATGTGTCTTCGATGCAGTGACAAAAGGCGTTCACGTCAATGCAACTCGTATTGACAATCTCGCCGAACAATAATGATCATTATTATACAGATACAAAACGAGAGACATTTTATTGCCCAATAGAGTTCTACTTCTTTATTTCCAAGGACGTTGACAATTTAAAAAAAAATTTAATTTAATAATAGCCTGGTACCGATAGAATATTACTTAAATTCGGATACTGGCACGAATTTCAGAGACACACTCAGAAAAAAAACTTGAATTAATAATTTTGTTTCATTCAAACAAAGTTTATTTGATTCAAACAAAATTATTTTGAATTATTTAAATTTAAAGAAACGGTTTATTTAATTTAAAAGAAATTTGTTTGAATTAAAGAAATGTTTCTTTGACCGTATATATATATATATATATATATATCAATACTACAATTTCTTTGATTTAAAGAAAGTTTCTTTGATTCGAAGAAACTGTTTTCTGGGTGTGCATATTTTCCTTGGATTTAAATTATTATTCTTTTAAATGAAAATCAGATTTTTACGTGATTTCTGGCGCGGCGTTGGGATTTAATTTTTTGTTACTTTTTTCATTATGTAGAAGCAAAGAAAGTGTCCGAAATTAGATGATTCTACGGTACCAAAATGATCGTGGGACCAAGCATTTTTTCTTCATAAAACTAATCATTTCCATAATATCATAATAATGCTCTCTAAAACTGAATCAGTCAAATTTTACTGATTCTCTGTGACTCTATTCTCACGATTTTAATCAGTAAAAATCCACTTACTAAAGTACTGAAAATTTCAGTGACTTTTCATTGACTTCCAGTAGATTTATCACTGATTAAAATCGTGAGAAATGAGTCACTGACTGAATCAGTGGAATTTAGCGGGTAATCATGCAGTGAAATTTCACTGATTCAAGTTTACAGAGTATATGATATAAATTAAAAAAATAAAAATAATTTGAATAATAATAAGATAAATCAAAAACATAGGAATACTTAAAGAGAAATAAAATTATTTTAATTTAAATTATATAATTATGACCTGAGTAGATGATATGTTTGTGGTAATTATTTATAAAAGAATCCTCCTCTTTGATATGCCGGTAGCGATTTAAATAAACATGCCTCCGCATATACAACATTCATGTTCTGCATAATACTTGCACGTTAAATTTACGTGTGATGTGAATGGAAGGGGAGATATCTTCTAAAAATGAAACCGGTTACCGAATAAGGTATAGAATAAATTAAATGCCTAAGTTGAACCGGCTGCTGACCCTTATTTAAATGAAATTATTGTTTTTTTATTTTTAATCTTAGGGCAAAATACCTTTTTTCAAACGAGAGAAAAAGCGGCGTTTTCGCGAATTTTTCGCAAAAGCAACGCGGTGCTTGCACGACGTTGATGCTGGTCGGATTCAAACTGGGATGCTTTGCGTTGGCCGTCGCGTCGGGTCGGGACTCGGGAGGAGTTCGGGAGTCGGGACGGGACGCGACGTTCCGTGGTCCCTTCACTCCGATTGACCTACCCCCTCCAACCAATCCCATATCACCCCTTCTTCTCGAACCATCCCTTTCCGTTGGACCGCTGCTCGCGCTCGTCAAGACATGGGGATAAAATCATCCCGGACGTTTGCTCACGTGTTGCTTCAAAGCTAACGAAATATCAACAGGATTCGACAATTTTCACCGGCGCAAGTTCTGCGCAACTGCATACCTTTGATTAAATCCCTGTATAGAAAGAATGTCGCAATTGATTTTGAGAGCAGCTGTATAAGTAGGATTAGCTTCAGTATAATAATCCTGTGCATATATTATACCAGAATTATACACAGTAAAAAAGAATGCTTAAAATTGTCACACCTTAAAATTTGTTTCACCTTAAATTCAGAGATAAACTTAAATTCAGTCAACAATTTTTTAATTTAACAAGTTCAACATCTGAATTCCAGAATTTAATCATACGTTTACTTAAATTCAGGATAAATTTTTGCTGAATTTAAGTTTATCTCTGAATTTAAGTCCAGAAAAATTTTAAGGTGTAACAATTTTAAGCATTCTCTTTTACTTTGTAATTATACGGCCATCACAGGTCGAGTCGTCTGTTATTCACCCTTTTTCACCTATTTTAAATTTGTTCACCTTTGTCATAATTTTCATCTGGTTTCATCAGATGAATAGGTGACAATTGTTCTTTAAACTTCCTTAAAATCACTTGGTCGCTTGAAATCCCTATAGATATTTTTTTAAATCTCTCTTAAAACCCTTGAAATTCTGCAAAATCATCGCATTAAACTGTCTTGAAAATATGTAAATTAATTTTATAATTAATTAGTTTTAAAGCCAAATGCATCGAATTAAAAAATTTATGTTGAGTGAAGAAAGATACTCATTCCAAATTCACCAACTTTAATGCAGTACTTTGGAACTTAATCCTTTGCGCTCGTAAATCGCAAGTTGCTGGGAACAAATTTAATTATGCTGAGAAAATAAAACGCGAATAAAAAATCTCAAGCTCGAACTTTCTTCAAGAGACATTACGTTTCCGAAAGAGTAATTAATTTTTGAGTAACAAAAATAAAGTATAGTATATTACAGGAGATATAGGACAGTAAAAGATGAGAATTTTAAATTAAGAAATTTGAATAAATCATAGTGAAGAAAATATGTTAAATACTTAAATCGACTTTAAATTAACCGTTTTTAAATTGAAGATCGTTTGCGAATGACAAAATTGATAGTTCCAAAACAAAATGCTTCAATTGCAAATTGGGGGTTTAAACTTATTAATACTTTGGAAGAAAATTCATTTCCTTCTTGTTTCGAAATGTTGTCACGATGAAGCTGGAGACATAGTAATAATAGATTAAACTTTCTATTATATATTTTTCTCTGCCTTATTTCTACCCTTAGTCTTTCAGCAGTGGTCAAAATCGATTTTCCCTGGGGCTATTCACCCTTGCAGAATCCACACGTGCAGCAGTCTTCTTTGTTAAAAACGACCACATTTTTCTGTGAAGTAAATTTTTTGTTCAAAATTGACATTGCTCAAATATATATACTCTGTGTTCTACATAAAAGTTCTCACCATAAACTGTGACAATTAAGAAGTTTTGTACTTATTCTATAGTATATATTTCTGTTACTGCAGAACACGCTCACTTTGTAAAAATCGATTCCCCTACGGCTGTTCACCCCTGCAGAACCTGCAGGTGCAATATCCGAGGGTAATGATCGACAAACACGAGACTCTCTCGTAATATTTCAGTACTTATCCAATAATATATCACGAAAAAATTCCAGTAGAAAATTTCATGGTTGTCACAACCACAAAAATAGCAAAATATGATACAATTACTAATGTTTGGTTGTATTATATTTTAGGTACTATTTTTGTAGTTGTAACAATCATAGCAGTTTTGAAACATTCCATGTTCCAAAGACGTTTTTGCATTTGGAACATTAAACGTACGTTTTTTGGACATTTTCTGGCCTAACTTACAACGTTTTTCTATTAGACGTTCTAAAAACATCTTTAAATTTCGTGCCCCCTCCCCATGCTCCATGTATTAGTTTTATGATTTTTTAGTAACATTAAACGATAGAGCGCAAATTTTTATACCAAATTCTGTTGGAATATAAACAAAAATAATACAGTAACATAAGAATCTATATTTAGAATAAATCAATAAAATGTTATGATTATAATACATATATCCGTACGAATCCAAGAAAGAAATTTGCGAGAGGTCTATACCACAGCGTGTTTACAAAAACTCTATACGAAGAGTAAATTAAAGAAATGATTAATTAAAGAATTAAAGAATTAAAGAATATTTTACCTTTGTCTTTGAATATGCCTCTTTAGGCTGATGCTGTTAGTCAGTTCTTCGACAGCTGTCGACAGCTCTCAAGGAGTTTAGACCTCTAATTGAAAGACTAATTCAGCTATAGTTAAAACTCTGTGTTTTATTGCATTACTTAAAAGCATTTTAGGTACATAAACAAATTTTACAACTCATTACATAAAATATTTACTTCATATTTGAACTAACCTGCACTTGTGACTCAGTTTATAAAATGATATTTCCAATTTTAACGCAAATGTTGCTGAATTTGCCAGCCAAATTCTGATTACATCAAACTTGTTCCAATAAACTCTTACTCGCATATAACACGTAACAGTTTATTTGAGCGTAAAACCGAGCAAGCACTGATCTCAAATTAAATCAATATTTGGAAAACGAAGCATATGTGCTAGAGTGTGGGTGGTGTAATTTTTCGACATTTAATACTTTAATATTAAAACCAGGAAGTGAGTCACATTTTTAATCAATGTGAAGCATATATTTTATTTCAAAATATAAAATTAAGCGAATTGGACATTTTCGAATAAAATTCGTATGAATTTGATGATGCACTAAAAGATCATCAATAATGCGAAAAAGTTACGTATATAGATGTGATGTAGTTGCGGAACTTTTACTTCCAGCGAATAATAAAAAAGACGTAAAATTGTTTTGCGATGATCTTTTTACTTTCGAGTATGTATATAAAGTAATGTAATCGTAAAATCGTGCTGGATGCGAATTAAGTGTTTTGATCTGTTCTTTCCTCTGCTTTTCTGCTCATTTGCATCAGAAATATAAGCTTACCACCCAAAGCATTGCATCGTTTGTGAACTATTGTGGAAACCATTAATATATATATATATATATATAATATATATATATATATATATAATTGAGTCGCGCATATCTCCAGCTGACAGACTTTGGTCCTTAAGCTCTGTTTGCGCAGCTAATTTTATCGTTTAATTGTTGCCTTTTAAGTTGTTAATATTTACTCTATACATTGAGTATATATTACTATTGAATGTGTTCATTTGAATCAGAAAGATCTGCGGAGCTTTTTAAGTGCTCTAAATAAACATAAACTATAGCCGCAGTTTATGGAAACCCTCCACTCTCCAGAGAATATGTCTATGAGATTAAAAATTCACTACATTCGAGTATCCGGTGCACCTGAGGCTATGTTCTTTCTTGTTTAATGACTATAAACCAGAGAATTTATCGATCGAAGTAATCAATGATTCCTAATGAAAAAATTTCTTGTTTTAAGATTACGTATTTAATTGCAGTATGCTTAATACTTGATACTATTGATTAATTCTTAATATGTACCTGCTTGATTTTAATTTTCTTCTATACTAATCAAACATTTATTGTATATTTTATAATAGGTACGATTTGTTGTAGCTAGTGAAGCGCACGGACGGAGAATGCAATTTCCTAAGTAGACGTAACGATCTGACATCCGGATTCTGAATTCCCAGCTTACAATTGTGAGAGGAAAACACATGTTTTGAAATCTGCAGAGTATCATTCGCCTGAAGATTCGGTACAGGATTTTGCAGCGGCGTATCTAGGGATAACGGCACCAATGGCAAAGAGAAAAATCGCCCCCCCCCCTCCCCTTTCCTATATATGTGAAGTAATTCAATGAACATTTTAAGTTAATTTTAAGAGGTTTTTCTTTATTCTAAAAAGTACATAAATATTATAAGGTTACTTTCCTTGATTTTGTCGAGGCAAATTGACATATGAGATCGTTGAATTCTTTTCAGTTTCTTCTCTTTCTATGCTTATAATAATGCTAGATCAGTCAATCTCTCTTGTCCCATGACAAGATAAGTTTCAACTTGCTGAAGGACCTCTCGCAACTAGCAATCGAAACTGCTATTGGCAGCATAATTTGAATCGCAATACGAAGATTTGGGAACACGCTTTCATCTCCGTATTGGACGATAAATTCAAGCAGAATGCACCTAATAGCTCATTGCACTTTCTCTTGATATCATCTTTTTCCATGTCATACATGAGGTTTTTGATATCGAGTAAAAATCCGAATTTGTCATCAATTTCGTTCAATCGTACAAATCTTCTGTCCACTTCTTGAAAAAGACGATCGACTATTTCTTTCATATAACTCTGTTCATTTTTTCCATAGCATTCAACCCTGCATCAATCGAGTTTTCACCAGCCATATTTTTAATTTTTCTTCGACGTCTTTCAGTAGAAACGTCCCATTTTCGACACAAATTGATCCCTTCTTGAAGTGAACTATCGATGATGACTTCTCTTTTATCCAAAAAAATAATTCTTTTTTGAACTCTGTCAATGCGAATGAGTATTTTAGTCCAAAATCCCAGTAAAATGAGGAAATCGTATTTCAACATCCGGTTGTATAGCTGCTGAGCATCACTTCTTGTCTCACTCGTTTGGCTTGATTGCTTCGTTATTTGCACTCCATCTGGTTTCAGATTTTGACTTGATGACTACTGGGAGCGCTCTCTGCAGTTTGTCCCAACGATATGTTGAACGAGAAAAAAATACATAAAGATTTCCACCGTTCCAAAAAAAGTCAACATTGTTGTATTTTGTTTCGTTGCGTGTACACTAACTAAATTGAGTGAGTGGTTGTCACAATTTTATTAACAAACAATGCAAGTCGATTTTTTTTCTTCAATCTTTCATTGACGCCATTTTTATGTCCAGCAAATACAGCATCATTATCGTAGCAGTGTGACCGATAGTCTTGAAAGTCCATATTATCTTTCTGTAGCTATTCCAAAATCTTGTGCTCTACTCCTGCAGCATTCTTGACTGTAATTTCCATGTAGCCAAGGAAAGTTTCTTTCACAATGACTTTTTTTTTCTCGAAATCAATTTCAACGAACCTTACAACTTCTAACATCTGGTTGCGTAGATCAGGAGTTGAATCAAACAGCAGACCATAATACTTGGCCTTTTGGATGCTCTTCAGTAAATTTTGACGAACAGTGGATGCCATGAGGTGAATGAATTCATTTTGAATATTCGGAGAGAGGTATGAAGTGGATCCAGGATGACTTTCGACATTTTTAAGATGCTCTTTCACCACAGAATCGAATACGGCTATAAGATTCAGCAAGGCGAGAAAATGTCCCACATTGGAATAGTGCAGCATGTGAAGTGACTCTCTATGTCCTCGCAAAGCCAAATTTTTCTCAAGTAGAAACTTTATACAGTAAAGAATTCTTTTCAAAACTTCACGTCACTTATAAGTCTTTCTGCCTCAATCTGTGACAAAATTCTTGCATCAACGACACCTTTATTTTTTGTGAAATTCAACTCCATTTCTTTCCACTGTGCAAAACTTTCCCGCGACGATTCTTGGCATTTTCATGAACGGTGATTCTTTTAGGTGCTTTCCACTGTGTAAATCCATCTTCTTGCTCCAAAGATGACTGATGTTCTGATCGGGAGAATAAAATACAGCAAAAACAGAATGCAGATTTTTTCGATGGGGAGTACACCAGCCAAGACACCGAGTAACTTCTTCACCACGACCATCTCCCAATTTTTTCTTGAACCAATTTCGAGTCATGGAACGATTACTTGTTGGCATGAATGACCCCTCACTATTTTGAAAATATTTCCATCCAAGCTTCTATTCTGGTTGTATCATCCACTATTGCTTTTCCGGAATGATCGTTGAATTTCAGGAGTCCAATATATCATGAAATTTAATCAAATCCTTCATTTCACAAGGAGGCTCTTCGGAAACATTTTTTGAAAAGTTGTCATCAATCAACTCATCGTTGCGTGCATCGCTTACTGCCACTTCGGGAATATCTGTTTCTTCTGACGATGCATTTGCTTCTTCTGGTTGGCCAGAACCTTTCGACGATGAATCAATATCTTCGTTCTTGGAAAAGCTACAATTATTTACATAGTTTGAAGAAACTGAATCACCTGATGGTGATTTCGCGAGACGGGATGAGTTGTTTGGGTTGGACTTTTCTAGAAAAAACATCATCAATCTGTTGGATTTTGTCGACTCCTGTTCTTCTACTTTTCGTCTTTTCCGACCCTCAGCTCCACTTTCTTTCCTCTTCACATTTTTTACAGCATTTTCTTCCATCCTACAGAATAAATATTTACTGGAAAACAGTTTCCTTTGACTCTAATAAAAATTTTGCTTGATTTTCGAAAAAAAATTGTTAAAAACAGAAATTAAATTGCCGTGATCGACTTTCGATCGAGTTGAAATCAGGTCTTGATATCAGCATTGATATCACTTTTAACATATTACAATGTCGCGTTTGCTTCACTTGTACAGTTGTACCACTGCACCATTGGTACAATATCAATTGCTAGATATAAACAATGTCACTTTATTATATTTATTATAAACAACTCTTGATTTACTTCATTAAGTCGTAAAAAAACTTGAAAAGTAACGAACAAATGAATTAGTTCGAATTAAACGTTGATGAAATTTTTTAGACGTTTGCAAAGATGTCATGACAGATATGTTTGTGAAAAAATTTTACTTACTTGTTTTGCTTATCGACATGTTTTTTTCTTTCAAATTCGTAATTTTACGCCTAGAAATGTTTGTTTGTCATTAGAAATGTTTCTTAGATATATGTATGTCTAGAGGTTATGGTTGAATGAAGTGTTTCGATTTGACGCTATATTAATTATTTGGAATACAGATATCCACTCATACATTGCTTTAATATAGAGCATTTCCTCCAGCCAAGTATACTTTCGAACATCAATTAATGATGAGTATCAAATTAACTGACACAAATATTTATTTGACGTTGTGACAGATTGACTCTACCCAACTCTACCAGAGATAAAAAATGCGTTATCGATAAAAACGACCTATCGATTTTCGATACTTCAATGTATGTATTCATTAATCGAAAATTTTCGATATAATTCGAATAATTGCAATATTATTCATCATATTATGAAAATATATTTATTACATAGCAACTTTTTCGTCCCATAAGATGTTTCGTTGTATATTTATGTAGAAATTTATTTGTGTAAAAAACTAATTTATGTTAGTTTAAGTGCGTTTTTGCGCCCTCCCTAGAACGGCGCCCATGGCATGTACCCTGCCTGCCATACCTTAGATACGCTACTGGGATTTTGTTAACGAGTGTACGAATTTTGCTCGGAATTTTGTACATCCCCTCAGAGTGCTTAACCTGCTTGATATATACAAGGGTCAGATGTTCTAATACCAAGGGGATTATAAAAGGTTTCTATCGTCGCAATCCCATGTCAAAGTTAATCCTCTTCTTTATGATCTCGTTATACTGTATCGTTTCTTTTAATTTGCTCTTTTTCTGTGAAACAAAGTCATAACCTTTGTCACTAGGACTTTACATTGAAAACAATTGAATTACATGTGAAATCCTAGTGACAAATGTTAAGGCATATAATGACGATGAGTAAATGTAATATAACTGTATGTTTCATTCAAAACTAATTAACCGCAAGTCAACCAAAATCAATCAACAATCAAGTCACTTCAAAAAACAATCTATGAGATAATTGAACCGCTTGATCCTTTAAAATTGTCTAAGAATTTCACAAAAAATTGAATATTTTCTATCCGAAACCATTGTTAGGGGTTGTTTCTGTTTAGATTGTCATTCTACAAAATACAAAGTTTCATAATGATCCTTTGTAGAATTTGGAATCAGGCTAAGTTTTTGAAAAGTACTCACAAAGGCCCTTAAATTTACATGATAAATCTTATATATAGTCACTAAGCTGAAATATATTTCGATTTATTACTTATTGCATTAGGAAGAGAAAATTTTCAAGAGAGGAACTGAGCTTTTCTATAAATAACGTTGTAATAAGTGATAAGAAGTAATTCGATCAATAAACCTGCAGAAAAATATTTCTGGAACGCTTATCTTAGCTAGAAGTTCGTGAGAATCAATTGTGACTAGGTTTAACATAATATTTTTGGATTGGTATTCTAGCCGAACTATTACCCTTTAATTCCAAGGAGCATCGATTTTGGTGTTTCGAGGTTTCTAGAGCATCCACCCTTGTACGCTTGCGTGCTAATATCAAATATGGCGCTTTACAGTCATCCCTAATATTTCAAGCTGTCATCGCTTGACTTCCACGAAGTCAAAAAACGACCTGTTAGAAATGTTGAATCAATAATTTGAGTGCACTTCTAAGTTTTATAGTTTTCAAATGATAAAGAAAAAACATGCGACATAAAAAAAGTGCGGCTTTTACCATTTTAGTACTTTACTATTTAAGTACACTCTGTGAAGGTAAATATAGCTCTCTTTTGATACCTTTTTCTTTGAAAATATCTGTCACATATTGGTATTTAGAGAAGTTTGTGGTATATTTAATTAATTTAATAAATAAATCAAGCAGACATTTCGGAAGAATCTAATATTTATTATTTAATTCATTAACGAATATAATACAAAGTTACAAGGGACGTAAGCTTTAGGAATTTCATTAGTCTTATCAGAGTCTTATGAAACGTGGTAATTATTTTTTGTAGGGCAGTTGACTTCAAAAGAACATAGAACTCATGCAGCTACCGAAAGAGTAAACGATCTTTCGTGTTATCAATGCGACACTATGGAAGATGGCGAAAAATGTGCAGACTTAGGTGAAAATAATACTTCCCTTGTACAAAAGTGTACAGATGATAAAAGAATATGTATGGTAAGAAAATCTATCAATTTCCACAAAAAAAAAAGTCTGAAAGTGGCTTCATTAATTAAAGCCTTTCATTTTTCATAAGATTTTAATTAATTTTAAGTGCTATTAAGAAATTTCAAAAGATTATTATAAGGTGAGTGTTCCGAATGAGGTCTCACGATCAAACTACTGAACCATGAATTACCTTGTATTATAACTTGACAATTGACATACGGTTAGAGAAAGTATTAAACTACAAGGCAAATTTTTATTGTGACTTTTGAAAGGGTTCAAATATTTTTTTAAACTCAAATTACAAAAAAATGTCAAGTAGCCTCATTAGGAACTCCGTGTATCCTAATAGGGCCACTCCACTTACCCCAATAAAGGCCATGCCTAAGAAAGAGAGATCCGAAGTCATTAAAGCGCTGAGTATGTACCATAAAATGTAATTTAAAAGCAGGAGGTTCAAATTTTTCATCTCTAATAAAAATAGTAAACTAGACTCCCGGATTACCTCCAGTTTTGATTGGTCCGGATTGTCGGGAGGTATCTCGAGTAAATTGGCCGCTAATATTATACATAGTACTCATAGTATAGGTAAGAGGCATTGTGGGGCAGGGAGACGGACGTCTCGAACTTGGTCCATCTCCCTGTCTCACGGTACCTCTTCCCTACTATACCAAGTTAACCCCCTCGTTAATTGTGGGACTTTGTGAGTCCGTCAGGGTTGCCAGTATTGGCGATTTTTTTTTACAAATGGCGACCAATTTTCAGGTTTGTCGATTGGCGTCAAAATTGGCGATTTTCGATGGCAGCGGTCGAGACCCGTGGGTCCGTCAATAAAGACATAAAATCTCAAGATGTGCTAAGCTGGGACAAGATGCGTAAATGAGGCCCTAAAAGGATAACCATAAAATGAATTTCTCTAGTAGTAGAGATTTACTGTTAACAGATGTGTCACGTAGACTAGGCGTGAGAAAGATATAAAAAATCTAAGAAAGCAATAAGGAATTTACAGACAAATGTACATTTAGTTGTTTGAGATAATATCAACTGCAAATCAAGCCCTGATTAGCTTAAATATAAATTGTTACGACGTAACATCTTTCTTTCAGGTGATTATATTATTTTATAATAATAAAATATAAAATATTCTTGAAATACATCTTAATTTTTAATTACTTTTTATAAAGTAAATATTTAATTATTTTAAATGGAGGCATTTTTATCAATAAACATACAAGAATTTAATTTGATTGAATATTGTTTGAAAAAAAATAAATAAAATGGCGACAATCGTTGATTTTTCCTGGCAACACCGGAGGTTTGGTGCTGTGATCTGTCGGATTTGATTGCAAGTTTCTTAGATAAGGAAGGTGGCCTTATTAGGGAATGTGGCCTTCTTCTGAATACCTAGCTTATATAATATATAATAATAAATAATAAATAATAATAATAATAAATATATATTTTAAAGGTGAAGCGATTTTCGTATACAACGAGTAACGAAAACTCAACTTCCGTACCAATGATGTGGGCCTTACAGAGAAATTGCACAAATAAATGTGAGCCAGGGTGCATTGTAATTGGCGAACGCACAAAACTGTATGCTTGCATAGCATGTTGCGAAAGCTCTTTATGCAACATTGGAAAAGGAAGGGCTCCCGATTTAAGAATAAATGAGGTTCTGTAAACGATTTTCAAATTTGAAACATATATTACAAAAAGTGTAATTTTGAAGAAATCAGGGAGTCTAGTGGACCAGAAAACTGAGAAAAACCGGGGAAATTTATTTGACCGGGGAAAAACCCGGAAAGGAAGGGTTCCGATAAGGCCCTTTATTCCCCCCCTGAATCATATTTTGTGAAGTTTATTATCGAGATCATTCTATTTTTTTATAATGTGAACAATATAAGGCTTCCAAAAATACATATATATATATATATATATATATATATACTTTTGGCGTTACTCGATCGAACCCTTATGAAAAAAAAAAAAAAAAAAGCAAAACTAAGCTCATTTTGTAGATGTATTTTTGGAAGCCTTATATTGTACACATTATAAAAAAATAAGAATTACCTCGATAATAAACTTCACAAAATATGATTCAGTGGAGGGGGAGGGGGGGGGGCGATAAAAGGCCTTATCGAAACGCCTTCTTTCATTTAGGACCGGAAATTTTTTGTATTTTATCGAAAAATCGACATTTTTCTACTTTATACTCTTTTTGTTCCATTTCTACTTTGTCAAATTTGTATTTATTGTTTTTTTTATTATTCCATTTTTTTTTTCAAACATCAGAAAAAGGTATCTTTAAATAATTAGTCGGAGGAAAAAAAATTTGACTTAAGGAAAAACCGGGGAAAACCCGGGAATTTCAAATTGTCTGATCAGTAGACACCCTGGAAGTGGTAGCTATTGTAGTTAATAATAACACAGTAGAAATTGCATAATTTCTGTTTATCTTCTTTTTTACTTTTTGTATTACCTAATAAAACATAATTATTTTTTTTTTAAGATAGAGAAATAATTCTTTTTTTTAATTTGTAGGTGGGCTTTCTCATGGCTTTCATCTTGCAACTTATACTCACAGTCATCATGTACCCGTCGTGATAGTGCCAATAAATTATAAAAATGCTTTAATACCTTTTCTACTTTTTGCTCGTCTTCCACCCAGTGTTCTCTCTTCCAAAGTACCTAGCAATTAACATTATTAAAAGTGGTAAAAATTACAAATTTTACGGCTTTAAGCTTCTATCTAAATCGATTTTTATGTCACTCGTACAAAATAGTGAAAAATAAATTGAAACGTTTCAAAATTGAATGTCTATTTTATTCATTTCATTTATAGTGATCATTATATTTTAATTAAGGACGAAAATTGTTTTCTTCTCGTTCAAAGATGTCAAGAACGCTGTGAAAAAAATCTAGGAGTGTTGGAACTAGTGATTAAATTGAATTATGAACCCTAAAGAGAAAATTGATTGAATCTGATAAAATGATCCAATATGCAATCAGTTAAGTCATAATCAATTATCGTAAATCTGAAAAAACTCTCGATTATTTAATCATTGTTCCACTAACATTCTGGGTTAGGGTGATTAAAAAATAATGTTAGAATTTTACTTTTTATTAAGAAAAATTGGTTTATGATATTCCAAATGAATTTTTACCTTAATTTACTTGTATCGGTTTATATTTTACAAACCACATCTGCTTGGGATCCAGAGCAGTTTTTAAAATCCTTAAAGCAATATGAAATCGTTTATCCCGAAGTGTTATTTCGCTACAAAAGATCAGTTAGCGAGAACGAAGAAAATTATGTACATATTTCGATTAAAAATTGGAAACTGGTAACTAAAACTAACCCTAGACTGACTCTTTCTTCAAATTTTGTTATCCAGTTGATTAATTCTGATCATCAGTTGGAAATGATAAACGAAAATTTAAAGATACCAGTTTGCGAAATTCTCAGAGGACATGTTGCAAATTTCAAAGATTCGAGAGTTATATTGACAATTTGTGACAATCATTTTTTTGGAATGATTCGCATTGCCGGAAAAACGTATTTTTACCAATCACTGAAGGACGGAAGACACGTTCTTTACGAAGAGAATGATGACAAGCAATTCTTAATTTTCGCTAATAAAAGAAATTTCGATGATTTTGCAGGACCAACGTTAAAGCCTGAGACATTAAAGAAACAGCAAATAATTAATGAGACAACTTGTTTTATAACTGAAATAAACAAATTTGGAAAGAGAAGGCAGATCGTTAAGCCAGAACTGTGTCTTTCCAATTTCGAAGATGGTACTTTTGAAGAAGGTCAAACTAATCATAATAGGAAAATTGAATTAAGTTACGGCAATTCATTCGCTGAAGAAGATGAAATAAAGGTAAATCCCGAAAGAAATAAACGAGAGGATTCTATTTTTGTAGGGACTGAGAAAACACTTGACTTATCAAAGGATGAGGTCATTGATCAAAGAGGCTTGCCCAAATTTTTTGCGATGAAGAGAGATATTATGAAGTTGTTTTGTAGAGATAGCGATTTTACTAAAAGTTCAATTCAAAAGGAGAAAATACGAAAAGCTTGCGCTGGTTAGTCTATTGATTTTAATATATTTTTTTTAATTAGCTTTGTTTTAAGGACCGTTAAAAAATAACTTTAGAAAGAACGTTCTTTCGTTCGTTCGCATTCTTTGGAAACAAGTAATGATAAACCATAATCTTTAATTACACAGCAATAACACGAACAAGTTTGGGATTTGATTATAAAAGACCTAGGAGACAGTGCCACGACGACAATAACCTATACAACACATATCTCAGCGACAATCACGAGACATCTTCTTCCTCTGAAATAGATGAAATTGATGAAGATGATGTGTTTGATGAATACTGCTATTGGTTCAGGGACTCAACTGACGTCAATGACATCATGTACGCTGATCCACCAAAACCTCCACCCACTACTACTCCGCTTGAAGAAGTGCAAGATACAACCATTGATCAAACTGAAAGCTCCACAAAATTTGACGGATATCCAACAACCTTCGAGTTTTCGGACGAAGATCATGGGCATCATCCTACTGTTTCAACTTTAGATGGACATCCAACTATTACTGGGATTCCAAGTGGAGATGAAGGTTTGGCACTGTCTACAGCGACTCCCGGAGCAGATAATGGATTTTCATCAGCGTATGACTTCATAGATAACGGATATACAACAACACTGCGACCTATTATAGAAATGGATGAAGATGATATGTTTGATGAATACTGCTATTGGTTCAGGGACTCAACTGACGCCAGTGATATCATGTACGCTGATCCACCAAAACCTCCACCAACTACTACTCCGTTTGAAGAAGTGCAAGATTCAACCATTACTCAGACCAAAAGCTCCACAGAAATTGACGGATATCCAACAATCTTCGAGTTTTCGGGCGAAGATCATGGGCAACATCCTACTGTTTCACATTTAGATGATGGACATACAACTATTACTGGGATTCCAAGTGGAGATGAAAGTTTGACACCATCTACAGCGATTCCCGGTGCAGATTATGGATTTCCGTCAGCGTATGACTTTATGGAAGACAACGGTTATACAACAACACTGCGACCTATTATAGAAATTGATGGATATCCAACAATTCATGATTTCTCAGGCGAAGATCA